>CM035421.1:119527824-119555324 GCA_020310875.1 Ceratopteris richardii
GGTAGAAGAGTTCAAGTGCCGACAGTACTACTTCATTGGACTAAGAGGTAAATATTCTTAATAGTTATCTCATACTAAGAGAGCTATGAACAGCTCATGACCGCAACCCAGTCCCAAACATTGAGGGTCACCTACAAAGCTACAAGAAGGAAGGTTGTTAGAAGATCCTCTAGTCCACTTTCGTCAACCTCATCACTAAAGAGCATGGTAGGTCAGGTAGACATGGAAACCCTACTATCAAGATTAAATATAAAATTTCATTCTTTCAATGGCTTAGCTCAGGAAGATCCGGACGAGCATATTAGAAGGTTTTTAGCACTATGCAAAACTAGAGGCTTGATGGGAAGAGAGGATGCCTTTTTGATAGTCTTCCCTACCACATTACAAGGGTTAGCAGATAAATGGTTCAACCAATTTGCTGAGAATCATTTCACCACTTGGGACTTAATGAAAGATGCATTCAAAACTCAATTCTAGCATGGAAATACTATAGAAATCGTCATAGAGGAATTAGAAAACTTGAGACTAGGTCCAGGTGAAGAGTTTCCAAAGTTTGTAACTAGGGCCAAGGCTTTAATGGCTAAGTTGCCAGATCCTCCACACGATTTTTTTATTAAGAAATGGTTAGCTAAGCCACTTCCAGTGACCACACAATGTAAAATCAAGGAATTAATATTGTCAACAGCCTCCATAGAGGATTTCATCAACACAGCTACACGACTAGAGCAAATAAGGCAACAATATGGAGCAATTCCTTCTCAACTACCCTATTCTACAGAAATGGAGGATCCAGTAATCCAATTAAGAAAAGGGCTAGAGGTCTTAAAAAGGAATAAGCCCCACAAAGAGGAGGAGAATGTTGTTACTCAGTTGAGCAGGGAGATTGAGGCATTGAAGTTACAAAAGGAAGACGAAGCCCAAGCAGAAGAACTGGCTCAGCTTCGACAGGAGTTGTAGGAACTCAAAGGGGTGGCATTAAAAGTGGACTATGGTGTACCATGTGCAGCAAGCAAGGTCATATAGTAAGAATGTCCTCTGTTAAGTGTAACTTGCCAGCTATGCAGGAAAGCAGGTCATGAGGCCCAAGAATGTCAATCAGGAGGAATGCATGCAACAACATATTGGACACAAGGAGGACCCCTACCACTAGCAAATGTGATGGTGGCTGCACCTAATCAAGGTAACAATTACAACCCTAGACAGAGGAATAACTTTGGAAATGGGTCGAGGAGGCCAACTATTTGTTTCAGATCTGGAGAATGTCGGCATTACCAAAATAGGTGCACCCTACTAGAAAATGCCCCTTCTTGGAACTGCCTACAGGCCAGAGACCACCTCACTAGTTGTTGTCCTAAGAATCAAGCCTCTTCATCTGGCCCCACATTCAAATGATTTTTGTGCACAAAGAAGAAATGTTAGATCAAGTCAGTAGGCCATCACCATCTACTAGGGCTGTGCAGTTAGAAGAAACTAAATCTTTTACAGTGCAGACAAGAAACAAGGGGAAGGCTCAAGTAGAAATAGGTCAAGAATCAAGGATTAATGGATTGAATAAAGACAAAGAGACATCTGAAGACAAAGCCATCACATGTGCAAATACAAGGCAAAAAGGAGATCTCATATGTACGAGTGATGCCATTGGGCATGCATTCAACAAGGCTCATGAGGATTTTGATAAGTCAATTGGAGCCCATGCTCTTAAGGAATCAGAAGCTTCAAAACTACTCAAGTCCATGAAAAAGGAGGTTAGTATTTTTTATTTAATAGACGGGAAATTTAGGTCAGAACTCTTGCAAATAATTGATGAGGCTTCCAATACAATTTTAGTCGCAAAGACAGCTCTTATGCATAAAGGTAAAATTGTAGGGGAAGCACCCCTTACAGATTATAAGAGCCCTTGGCTGAGAGTATCTATCAAAGGTCATGAGTTTCAAGAAGTTATTATGGATGGTGGTTCTGGCATTAACTTGATGCCGGAACATACAATGCAAAAGATTGGACTACACCCTTCAAGACCTGCAAATTTCACTGTTACTTTGGTAGATCAAAGCAAAGTAAGAGCACTCGGAGTGATCCCAAAAATTCCACTGGAAGTACAAGGTAATCTCTTCATTCTAGATTTTGTGGTATTAAGACTACCCCATGTTGAAGGAGGATTTCCCCTCTTAATTGGAAGACCATGGTTGAGGCATGCAAGTGTCATCCATGATTGGGGTAAAGACACTATGTGGGTACAAAAGAAAGGGCAAGAACTGACATAAGTACATTTAGAGGAGGGACAAGATCATCAAGGGAACACCAGCATGATGCAATCAGTTGGCATTTGCATGGGACCAAAAATGGAGGACCAACCCCAGATAGAGTTTGAGGAAGAAGAGGATATTTTAAATTGGCTCCAAGCAGGCAACTCTTCCTCTTGTTTTGGAAATTTTCTTAAGAATTGTTGCACAGATGAATGTTATGATGAAAATGAGGATAAAGTTTAGGTTGATGGATTGAGAGAACCCATCACAAACCACAAAAGTGGGAGGAAAACACCCCTCAAATACAACTTGGAGGAGGATGCAACAACAATAGAGAAGGAAGTTACTAAAGTTAAAGACAAGATAAAACATACTAGTGAAGAATGTTCTTTACCAATTCAAGAAATCCCTGCAAGATGGATACAGGACAAGGAGGAATACATTGAGATCTAGAACACTCTTGCTTCTGCAACAATGCACGAAAGGCTATTGGAAGAAAAGAGGGTTGGAGATGAGCATGAATATACCATGGTAGAGAGAAACCCTGTCAAAGAAATACAATTAGGCACTCAGGAAAATAATCATCCAGTTTTGGTGCCCACTTGGTTGTGGAGCCACCCAGAGCTCCTTGAAGAGGTAAAATCCTTCTTGACCCACTATAGAGATGTTTTTTCATGGCATTATAAAGACTTAGAAGGAGTGCCTACCAATTATGGAGAGCATAGAATCCCTCTGGTTGATGGAGTCAAACCAATAAGAGGAAAGAGTTATATACTTAACCCAAAATATGCTGAAGTTGTTTATGTGGAAATACAGAAGATGGAGGATGTAGGAATAATCATTCCTGTGGAACACTCAGAATGACTTTCACCTATGGTTATAGTACCAAAGAAAAATACCAACAAAATCAGGGTTTGTGTTGACTTTAGAGCACTCAAGAAGGTGACCATCCTAGATGGATTCCCCATGCCTTTTGCAGAGCACGTCATTGAAGAAGTGGCTGGATATGCATTACATAGCTTTATGGATGGCTTTTGTGGATATAATCAAATATCCATTCACCTAAAAGATCGTGAAAAGACTGCTTTTATCACACCTTGGGGAATGTATGTGTACGTAAAAATGCCATTTGGACTCAGAAATGCTCCAACCACCTTTAACAGGACTGACAACCTTATTTTTGGACCCTTATTGCTAGAAACACTCAAAATTTTCATGGATGACTTTTCTTCATTTTCAGGATCTCACAAAGAGACCCCTTTGGATTGATTGGACAATCACTTGAGACAGCTGCATAATGTTTTTAAAAGATGCAGGGAGACTAAAATAAAGATAAATCTAAACAAATGTCATTTCCTTGTGACAGAAGGAACTCTCTTGGGACATGTGGTATGTGCTAAAGGTATGGCTCCAGATCCTGTTAAAATCATTTCTATACTAAAATTACCTAAATCCAAATCTTCTAAAGAGATTAAAAGCTTCTTGGGGTATATTGGGTACCACAGAAGATTTATAAAAATATATGCAGAGATAGCCAGGCCGCTGGCTAGACTTATAGGTAAAGAAGTACCCTTTAAAGGGGAGGAAGAAGAAGAGAATGCTTATCAGACATTAAGGTCTAAATTGGTGGTTGCACCAATTCTTATCTCCCCATATTGGTCAAATACTTTTCATGTGCATGTAGATGCCAGTGCATATGCAGTGGGTGCAGTCTTGGCTCAACATAGTGAAGAATTCAAACTTGACAGGCCTATTCAGTATGCTATTCAAATTTCGACTAAAGTTGAAAAAAATTATAGCACAACAGAGAGGCAAGCTCTAGCAATGGTTTTTGCCATACAAACGTTTCATCATTATTTGCTAGGTATGAAGTTTGTTATCATCACTGATCATCAACCACTCAAGTATTTATTGAACAAGCCACAAACAACTGGGAGGATATGGAGGTGGCTACTTTTGTTCCAGGAGTTTGATTTTTCTGTAGTCCATAGACCAGGTAAAGAAAATGTCATGGCGAAGCAGCTATCCAGGATCAACAAGATGGATCAAGCAATTTGAGTCAATGATGATTTTCCAGATGCTAATTTGTTCATTGTATAAGCTCAAGGTTGGTATAATGATATCGAGAATTTTATTAAAACTGGAGTGTATCCAGAGAAGGCAAGTGTTGTGCAAAGAAAGAGACTACTAATCAAGAGCATACCTTTTACCTTCATTGAAGAAAAAATATATAGACAGGGAAAGGATAACAGGTTTAGGAAGTGCATGGAAGAAGAAGAAGTGAGGGAAATCCTTCAATCTGCATATGAAGGAATAGGTGGTGGGCACCTTCCTCGACATATTATGAGTCAGAGGATCCTTGATGCTGGTTTATGGTGGCCTACATTATTCAAAGATACAGATGAATGGGGAAAGGCATGTGATGTTTGTCAGAGGTGTGGACCCAAGCAAACAAAAGCAGAGGCACAACCCCTTGATTATTTCCACTTCTTGGCAACCATTTGAGAAGTGGGGGCTAGATTTTGTAGGGCCCATGTACCCTCCACCAATTCCAAAAAGAGAGAAGTATCTATTGATTGCCACAGACTATGCGACAAAGTGGGCTGAAGCTATTGCCTCCCCTGACTGCACCGCTCAAACTATTGTGGATTTCATTTATAGTAGCATCATTTGTAGGTTTGGATGTCCACTTGAAATTTGTACAGATCAAGGTACTCATTTTGTGAATAAGGTCCTACAGGAAATTTTCAACAGCTACAAAATTCTACATAGGACCTCTTGTGCCTATTATCCAAGAGCTAATGGATAGGAAGAATCCACTAATAAGCTATTAATTGCTGTTGCTCTAGCACAATGGTGAGAACCACGGTAAGAAGCTCCACCTCCTTAATGTCAATCCGCGGAAGAGATAGGAGTGATATGAAGATCGTGAATGTGAGGTGAAGTGAGAGTGAAGGTGAGAAGCATAGAAATGCACACACACATACACACACACTACGAAGAGACAAGCAAGACACAATGGAAGGTGAGAGATCCACTCTATTACTCAAGAACACTATTACAAGCTCAAAATAGCTCTAAGCTCACACTAGCTAACCTCAAAAATGAGCTCTCTAGCTCTTTTTACAGTTTCTAGACTAGTTTTGACCGGTTTCACATCTAGTGACCGGCATAGTTAAAAAATAGGTCCTAGATGCTATTTGGAAGGGTAAACGGTGTCTAAAAATAACGAAAATTGATACGCTTGTTCTACCTAAACTCCTCAAGCTCGAGGACTCCTCGGCTTGCACAAAATGGAGCTATGGATTACAAAATGGGGTTTTCTATGTTACATATGTTACAGTAGTGATGAAAATCACTGTTGGAGGTTTTTGAAAAGTATTTTTAGAACATGATTCTTTGAAAAACGATTCGACTGGCTCCCTGCTCTGTCGTTACATGCTTCCGTGTCGTCTGTGCCTCTGGCTGCTTCCAACACCCCCCTCCCTCTCGCTTCTGTCGTCCCTGACAGAACCTTGTTGTGAGGTCTGCCGGATATAGTTCTGTAGGAGGTCTTGAGCGAGGGTGTGCTCGGAGATACAAATGCCTCGGGCCAGATCTGCCTCGAGTTTCTCCCAGTCGATTGGTTGCGGTTCTTCCGGTGGCGGGAGCTGATAGTGTGTGGAATAGACCATTCGTTCACAGGCAAATAATTGTAATAAATGTGTAGGCCTGCTTATGAATACCTCTGAATGGTATTCCCAGAAGCCGGTTGTGAACATCTCTTCGAACGTCTGCTTGTAGCACACCGGTAGGTACTTTATTCTGCAGTGCTAGGCATAACACACCCGTAGCGATGGCGTTGTACTCATATCATATACCAGGTCAAAATTGCCATGCTCAAAGCCCGGGGTGTTGACATGGGGTGCCTTGACGCGTCGGAAGACTTTAAAAATCATTTGCATCATGTCAAAGATTTTGACAGTCATATGCGCCGCTATATCATCCATATGCTTTAATCTAGGGAGCCAGTGGCGAATTGTAGCCATCATGTAGCCAACAGTTGGTAACTCAATGGGTGGCTTAAAATAGGGGTAATTCAACCAGTCTTGGCATTGCTTATTGTTTTGTACCTTAATAGCAAAGGCAGTCCAGGAGCGGCGTCGTGGTACTGGTCCCCAACATGGGTTATACTTCAAATGCAAAGGTGCCTTTACCCATGTACTCATCATCTCTGGATACTGCTGTAGTAAATCTTTTCGCCACTCTGGTTGATAGATCCTTCCTTTCTGTGCATCTAGTGGCAAATCATCCGCCTCGAATTGAGTTGCATGCGATGGTTTCTTACCTGTCTCTTTCTCAATGGCTAACTGGTATTCGGCCATTAACATGAAATACGGTTTATACTGTAGCTCGTGCCCAGATATGTATCGTCGCGGGGCCAAATGAGCAAAGAATGGAGACTGTAATATCTTTTCTTCTATCATCGCCATGGCATGTAATTGTGCCTCTACTCTCGCTGAGTGCGTTGTTCCAAGTTCCTCTATAGTCTTCATCCACGCGGGGGTCGGAAGTTCGTACGTCATCTGACCTTCGGCTGTGACGCGTCCGCCTGGGATGGGTTGTGGCTCGTACGCTTCTTCAAATGTTTCCTCCACCGGGATGGTGACCGTTTCTTCCTCAGCTGGAAGCTCAGGTGGGGAATCTGGCCTTGGTGGTGCTTCATATACTGCAATCCTTGATTCAAGGGTTGATACCTGGGCCCGTAATGAGTTGAGTTCCTCTAGGAGGTGAGGAGAGGGGTCCACAGGTGCTGGTATGTCGTGGTGTGCCGATTCTCGTAACTGGAGTAATTTGTGATCTTCTTTGAGTTTCTGTAACTCCTCGTTCATGCGGTCGTATTCATCTAGTAATCTTACATGATCGTCTAGCAGCATCCTCATCGAGTCTGAAGGAATGGCTTTGAACCTGCTAGGACTGAGCGGTTGGTCTGGGTGGTCGAGCGCTGCTTCTAAGTTTTCTCGGTTCTGATCCTGTAAGCGCTGGTTTTCTTCCTTGGCGGCTGCTAGGTGTCTTCGTAGTAAGCCCATGTTTCGTGTTAGCATTGCATTGCGGACTGTCTGGGCTCTTAATAAGTTATCCAGGTCAGCAGTGGCTTCCTTGGTCTTTTCTTCGCTTTCTAGTTCCAATTTGTGATAAGCCTCGCGTAATTCTTGGTAGCGGGTGTTCAGAGAGGCATTCTCAATAGACAATAAATTAAGCTGCAACTGTAAGTCATTGGTTGTCCTCTGCAGCTGCTGATAATTATCACCAAGAGATGTGAACTCATCTCTTACTTGCGTCATACACATGAACATCTGTCGGAATGCATTATCTACAGTGGGTGATAGTATTAATGGGGTGCTAAATGAAGATGCAGTTGGTGTAGATGCAACGGGAATGGGGAATGGGGGTGGGAAGGTGGATGATGTAGTGATTGTTGAAAATTGTGATGTGCCTAAAAATGTTTGTGCCGTGATTGAAGTGAGTGATGGTGCAGTGGGTGGTGAGATGTCCATGTCAGTGGACGTGTCTAGTGCGGTGACCGTGAATATGGGTGTGATCGTGGGTGCTCGTGCTGGTGTAAATAAAGGATTTACAAAGGTTGAGGGGTAATTTACAGGGGGGCTGGCTGGAGCAGCTTGGTGGAAAGGGGAAAGAGGGGTTACAGTGGGTTGGGGAGATGAGACGGGGGAGAAGGTTAATGGCGGTGGGAATGGGAAAAGGGTTCTTGGAGTTGTGGGGAAAGGTTGAAGAGATTGATGAAGGAATGGGTTGGATAGAAAGGTGGGTGTGGGAGGGGGTAGACTAGGGCTAATGGGTGCGGGAATTGTGGGGTGAGTGGTCGTAAAGACAATTTCGCCAACACCACCGGTGAATGGAGATGTTGGTCTGGGGGAAGGAGGGTGAAGAGGGGAGGCTGGATGGACGGGCGGTGAGAGAGGAGCGGTTGGGGTGGTCGGTACTTCAGTGACTACTGAGGTTTGTACAGCTGTAGCGCGGGGTGGGGAATCTACCAAGATGGTTTCTACAGCCAACGAACTTTCGGGTACGAGGCGTGCCTCCCTGGCTTGTTCTGAAGACTGTGCTCCTGTGGGTACACGAATGTATTCGCCGGGCTTTGAAAGTAGTCGTACTCTGCGGGGGTCAAACTGTGGTAGTGGCTTTCATTGCAAGTACCTGAGTGCTTCGTTGGAGCCTACTGATTTGACTAACTCTTTGAATCCTTTGATGTATGCGTCTTCGAATCCGCCTGTGACAAGTTCTTGTTCTATTATTGTTTGACTCTCTTCCTCTGTCAGCTTTTTGCGTGCCCAAACTTTTTCCATAGTTCTATACAGCTTCTTGATAGCTAGTGTGTAAGCTGCTGCCTCGTAAGTTTCATCTTCATGGGTACTTGTATCGCCATGTGTGTCTGTTTGTTGGCCTTGGCCATCTGTCTATTCATGCTCTTGGGATTCCTGTGTTCCCTGGCTAGCTTCGTCGTCTCCTTCGTCGTCATCGGTTGCTGTTCTTTCATCATCCGAGCTGGACACGACCTGTCCTTGTGGCTGATCCCTGGGTGTGGTAGGGTAGCTAGGCCTTTCAAATTCTTGAGAAAACAATTGTCCTTCTGAAAACTGGAACTCATTGGAGAATGCATCAGGCATCTCAAAATCAAAAGTTTGGTCCAGTGGCTCTACTTGTCCTGGTTCTAAATGCAGTATTGGAAAAGAGAAAGCTTCTGCACCAATAGTGGTGGGAAGTTCAGCTGCTGTGGTGATAGGTTCTGTGGTTGTGGCTGCTTGGGGTGCAACAGTACTGGTGGTGCCCTCCGGCGTAACTGGTCTTGATAACCGTATACGAATTGGTGGTACTGTGGGAGTGGCTGCTGTTGGTGACTGCTCTGGAGATGGTTGTGGCGAGGGTGATTCTGGGACTTGTAGGCATGGGATAGTACCTCTCATCCGCTTTCCGGCTCTGCCTTTGCTAGACTTTCTAGCCTTCCTAGTGGTTCCTTTAAATGCTTTCAGTTCCTCACTGGTCATGGCACGCTCAATTGGTAAGTCATACGCCAAGCACATATATATGATCCTGGTGAGGGCACCACATCCATTGATTATCTTCTTTCGCTCCCACCTATGTTGTGCCAAATAGAGCTGATCAATTATCCAGCTAGCTAGATCAACCATTTGCGGTCCAGTACATGCTAAGTACAATCCAAACCAGATTCTCTTGTGAGGCATGGTAAAACGATCCTGAGATGGGAAAGCAAAGTGCTGCATGCATATCCATAATGGCTTAGAGAGCTCAGGTGTTATAGCAGAAATATCCTCCCATTTAGTTACGTCACCACGTTTCATCTGCTCTGGGACTAGCCGTTCTCTCTCCGTCGGAGTGTGTGTTCCATGTATTTTCAGAGCTGCGCGAATTAAATCTTTAGACAAATAAAACCTTCTGAATGGAGGATCATTTACCAAGGATGGTAACATGAATGTGCCAGGTAGATCCTTGTTTTCTGAAGCTGTTAAGGTGGTTACCAAGTAAAAACATCTGTAAAAATCGGGTTTAGGCAGAGGGTCGCTAAAATACTCTGTAAATCCCGCTCGTGCCCAAACGTGCGTTAGATCTTGTGTATTCTGCAGTCCTTCAAATTCTCGTGAAAAGAACTGGTACTTGGCCCATGTGCGTAAATCAAATGCCAAATTGGCCTCAAATATGAAATCAGCATCAGCTAATGGTCCTGCTAGGCCTTGAAACCAATGAGAATTACGATGAATCTTCTCAGTATATCCTCTAGGAGGATCATCGATGGGCATGGGTCCTAGAAAACCTTGAAACTCTGGTGGTTGCATAGTAGGATAAGATTCCGCGAGTAATTCTCCAATAGTGGCCATCGGTGCACTGGGGCCAGCTTCTGATGGTCCTGCTTCGGTTTGCATGATGACTGATGAGCTAATGGAAAAGATCTGCTACAAAAGATTAACACATTAGTATGGAAATTAATTATGATCCCATTAAGGTGAGACCGCAATCCTTTTCCATGACCGATGTGTAACCCGTGTAGCCAAGTGTCGTGAAGTGATTGATGCAATGATCTTTTTGCAGAGCTAATGCAGGTCTCTAGACACCTACATGGTTCAGATTATGCCTACAATTCTTGATGAGCTTTTATTATGCATGATGTGGGGTTTGGGTGTATGAATTTATACAAGGTTTGGTTGAGGGTGAATTATTACAAGGGTGGAGTTTAAACGGGGTGGGAGAATTGTTAGATAATGGGGTACAACAAGACGTTTGGATAGTTTCGGTATCCATTTCCTAAGAGTCTTTGAGTGGATGGTGTGTTTCTTCTGAGGGACAAAAAGTGGTATCGGGTTTGGTGGTATCGAAGGATGAAACGATTTCTGAGGGGTATATATTACATGGCTAGAGGGTTGGGCTATAATACATTGCTTGGGTACCCAAATCTGCATGGGTGTGGGTCGATTGATAAGATACTTCTTGGCGATCCAAATCTGCCGAGTATTTGTACTTGGGGAAGAAGATCGAGGGGACTTTGGATGCTGACTCTGCTTCTTTTGAAACTTTGTCCTGTTCTTGTCTGCAGTGTTGCCAATAGCCTGTGGTTGCTGTCCTTTTGGCACCCATATTTGTTTTGTGCCACTTGCTCTGTGATGTTGATACTTCTGCTTTCTTTGCCTTGCCTGGTGGTGTTGTCGGTCTGGGTTCCTCTGTTGTGGTTGACTCGTTCGTGGTTGGGTTTGAGAGGTCCATTGGACGCTCTGCTTTGGAAAAGAAGGGAGATCCAACACTTGCGTGACCTACCCATTAGGAAGTGATTCGTTATTTATCTTTAATCTAGGCCAGTCCGCAGCAAGTTTGGAAGGATGAGCACCGCAGGGTGTTGTGCTCATTTGGCCGCTGATGCAACCCACCTGACCGTTGATTGTGTTCATCTGCCCTAGCGGTTGGGTAGCTGCCCCTTCTAGTTTGCAGGAAGCCCCAGGGAAGATCTCCTGTCGTTCTTCTGATTGACAATTGTCCATAGCCAAGCCCGAGTGGGTTGGTGTAGACGTGACGTGACTGGTCTGACCCAAGATCTTCCGGTCTTCCGTCGCATGCGTTTCATAGGGTCTAGGGTTACAAACCTCAAGCGGAATGCAATTAGGGAAGTCAAGCGGTATCACTCGCTTCTGCTCTAAGGTTCCAATCTGTAAGGAGCCTTGTCTAAGATTTAGGTCCACTGAGTGATCGTAAAGCCAATCTTGGCCAAGGATTAGGGGTTCTATCAGGTCGTCATCATGGCACACTAGTAGCTTCGCTGTCATGGTCACATCCTTAATGAGGATAGGAAGGTCCACCTCACCCATGCAAGGGGTTTCCATGCCTCCTAGGCCTATGAGGTATGCCTCAATTGGCCGCATTTCTATTCCTGAATCCCTATAGTGGGACCATCTAATAGCACTAGTCGCAGCACCTGAGTCAATTAAAGCCCTGAGCTCTTGGCAAGGGTTGTCGTGCTCTAGCCTGACTGTAATGAATGGTCTCCTGTCCACTATACTAGGATGAGTGGTTGACTTTACTTGACACATGGCCATGGGGTATCTAGGTGTAGTTTCCAGATGGTTATAATGTTCTCTCCCTAGTCCTTTTCTTCTTAACTTCATGCGTTTAATGTGTTCTATTGCTTCTGCCTGAGCTTCCGCTCGTATTCTATTTTCTTCCTCCTTACGTTTCTTTGCCAACGTGAGTCGTCTCAGCATATCCTCAGTAAGAGGTTCCTGATATAATTTGACTCTACAACCACTAATGTAATTAGGCATTATATCTCCTTCTAAAGTGGCTAACTGTACTGCTCCACTTGTTGAGAGTCTGTTAATGATCATAGGTCCATAACCTCGCTTTTCTAACTTACGTGCGTGTTGTTTCAGCGTATATACTAGAACTAAATCTCCTTCTTTTAAGCCTTTATCTTTCACATGTGCATTAAAATATGCTTTCTGTCGCTTCTTCGCTGCATATATTCTTGCTGCTGCCTTTAGCCTGGTTTCTCCTAATCGTTCCAAGTCCATTATCCTCGCTGATAATTCATGGCCGGTCCACTGATGTTCTCGTGCAACCTTAAGGGTCGGTATCAAGAAGTCCAAAGGAAGCACAACATTCTGACCAAAAACCATCTGAAAGGGAGTTGCATTGAGTACGGTCTTGTAGGCCACTCGATATGCCCAAATAGCGTGGTGTAACTGTTTGTCCCAATCTGAACATTTGTTGTTCACGAGTTTCGTCAGTACGTTACAAAGGATCTTATTAGTGCTTTCAGCCTGACCATTGGCCTGAGGATGATATGGTGAGGATTTCTTGTGAATCACCATAAAATCCTATAACAAATATTCAATGACTTGGTTTAGAAAGTGAGTGCCTCGATCGCTCACTAACTCTATAGGCAATCCATATCTTGTAAAGACATTCTCAAATAAGAATTTTGCAGTTGTGTGTGCATCATTCTTTTTCGTGGCTTTTGCCTCTACCCATTTCGTAAGATAACCTATGGCAACAATAATGTATTCCACATGTGTACCTTTTGCAGGGGGGTTAATGGGTCCTAAAAAGTCTATACCCCACTTAGAAAATGCACGTCCGCCCATCATGGGTTTCAATGGCATTTCGTCTCTACGAGTAGGAAACTGAGTTCTTTGGCACACATCACATCTCTTTACATAGGTATGAGCATCCATGTGAAGAGTGGGCCACCATAATCCTGCAAAGAGGATGGCTTTGATTATCCTATCGGGTCCAAAATGACCTCCTGCAACACCTTGGTGTGCCGTCTCTAGTATGCTCAGATAATCGCTCTCATGAACACATTGTCTTAGATATCCATCTCGTCCTCTTTTGTATAGATTATCGCCAATAAGTGAATAGTCTTGAGCTTCCTGCTCTAGACTACGTTGTCGAGCTAAGGTCATGCCTTGAGGGAATGTCTTCGTCCTCAAGTATGTCACTAACGATTCACTCCAGTCTGGTGTGAGAGACACGTGATATAATGTAGCATGCTCTACTGGTGGTCTTTCACAACAAACATGGCATTCTTTACACAATTTGTAGACATCTGCTTCCATCGAAGGCCAATATACTCCTAATCTATGCAGAGTCTGTAATGTTTGATGTTTTGAATGATGTTGCTTTAATGCACCTATGTGTGCTAATTGCAACCAATTCGCATGTTCTGATTCATCTACACAACAAGCAAGAATCTTTTGATTATCCTGTTTATATATGCTTCCTGCTATGATTTGGTATCTCTAAGACTTGGTAATCTCTCCCTCTTTGATCTTTATCCTAGGATTCTTGGGTCCATATGTGAGACTAGGGACTAAAGGCTTAGCCCATTCTGGTGCTATCTCAAGGTTAAACAAATATGCGTCTGGTAGATCATCCACTACTCCTTGAGGAGCTTCTCCTGAGGTTAATCTTGAAAGGTGGTCAGCTCTAAGATGTGTCTTTCCTTTCCTGACTACGACTTCAAAATCATACTCCATGAGTAATAGAAACCAACGTATCAATCGTCCTGTGTTACATGGTTTGTTGACTAAGTACAATAGGGCTTGATGATCTGTAAAGAACTTGAACTTATTGGCCAACAAGTAGTGCCTAAACTTCTTTACTGCGTAGATCATCCCTAATCCTTCTCGTTCCGTCGTGGTGTAATTTCTTTCTGCTGCGTTCAATTGTCTGCTCGCGTAAGCTATGGGGAGATCTATGTTACCTTCATTCGTGGGTTGTGCTAACACACATCCTATGGCGTAATTGGATGCATCCACATGTACATGAAATGGCTTACTCCAATCTGGGGTTGTCAATATAGGTGCTGAGCATAAGCATCGTTTAAGTTCATTGAATGAATTTTCACATTCATCTGTCCATTCAAAGTTGGTTAAAAGAGAGTACAAAGGCTTGGCTATGATTGCATACATGTGTATGAATCTCCTATAATAACCGCAATGGCCCATAAATGCTTGTACCTCTTTCACATTAGTTGGTCTAGGTAATTCTACAATTACCTTCACCTTTTCTTCATCCATAGAGATTCCATTTTTTGACACAATGTGTCCTAGAATTTTGCCTTGTCTGACCATGAAAACGCATTTTTCTAGGTTCAAACAAACCTGATATTCTCGACATTTGTTAAATATTTGTCTTAACTCTGGGATATGTGTCTGTCTTACATTTGAATGTGCACATAAGTCATCGACATAAACTTCCAAACTCTTGCGTAAGAATTCCTTAAAAACATGACACATGAGTCGCTGGAAAGTGGCGGGTGCATTTGTTAAGCCAAATGGCATCACACGAAATGCAAATATGCCCCATTCAGTGGCAAATGCCGTCTTGTGTTGGTCCTCTGGAGCAATGGCTACTTGATTATAGCCTAAGAATCCATCAAGAAAGCTGTAAACTTCCTTGCCCGCAACTCTTTCCAATAGATGTTCTGTGATAGGAAGAGGATAACTGTCTCTAATCGTGGCGGCATTAACTTTTTTAAGGTTAATACACACACGCAATTTTCCATTCTTCTTGGGCACTACCACAATGGGGGATACCCATTCGGTATGCTCAATTTCGTAAATGAATCCTGCTTCTATCAAGCGATCTATCTCCTCTTTAATCTTCGCAGCGTAATTATCATTGTACGTGTAAGGTTTCCGTTTTGTCAGTTTTGCATCTGGAGTCATAGGGATTCTATGAGAACATATATCTGGATCTACTCCTTTCAAATCTTTGTAACTCCAAGCGAAAACATCTCTATATTCGCGCAATAGGGCAACTAGCTCTTCTTCTTCTTCCTTCGTCAAATCATGCCCTATGTATGTACCTTTTTCTTCTTCTCCTTCGATAGCAACTATTATTTTCTTGGTTTTCTCTCGGTTATCATATACTTGTCCGTCATTCGCTTTTCTATTAGGCATTCGTACCATGATTCTTCTATCTTCGATTTCATATTTTTTGAAGTTCTCGGGTACTTCAAACAAAGATTCTTCTTTTTCTGACATGGTTGCTTTCTTCTTTCTTTTCTTGCCTTCACTTTTGCTAGTCACTTGAGTGGCTATTCTCACATCATTCGTAATTTCTTCGTGTCTCTGAGGGTGAGTCTCTACTTCGTAGAAATATTCTTCCTCTGATGCAAAGGGTGGGTCCATGATAATTGATTCTAAATCAAAATCACTCGCATCCTCAAATGCATCAGTGTTAGGTTCACACTCTTCTAAAATTGCATCGCACATGATTGGCTCTATCATGAAAACTGAGATATCATAGCCATCCTTGTCACAGTGGGGTGTCCATTGTTCTTCATTGATGGCTACATCCATGGTTGCTAGGATTTCTGCCCAACCATGGGGTTCAAACTCTTCGTCTGGGAATACTACAGGTGCGTAGGCTGGATCTTGAAGGGTTCGTGGATGTTGTTCTGCGCCTAAGGTCCTGGCTTCTAACCTTTCTTCCTCTTGTTTTGCAACTTTACACATCCATAAGTGAGTATCCTCATGCAACCAAGAAGGATCTGATTCTAATGAGTGCACAGATTCTGTCTCTACTGGTGTCTTATGGATGGTATTCCATTGTATTGGGGGTACATCTCTATGTGAATAGTCTTTAAGATTGACTTTGGTAGTCACTCCTAAATGTTGCAGGTACAAAGAATTAGTTCCCCAATCTTGTACAATTTGCAACTGACGCATGAAGGGTCGTCCCAATATCATCTCATAAGCATGGTTTTTTGCAAAGTCACAAATGGCAAAAGTATGCTCAAATTCTACACCACAAGTGGTGAGTGATATGCCTTCTAGTAAGCCTAATGGTTTTTCTATGTGTCCATCAGCCATTTGTAGCTTCATCCTGGTGGGTCTTAATGCTGGCTTACCCCAACGTTTCCATAAAGCGGTGGTAGCGATGGCTACTCCGGCTCCTGAATCTAAGATGGCTTTCGTGGTGTAGCCCTGATGGGTTATCGGAAGATAAGTGTTACCTTCCTCTCCTTCGCTTACATCTCCGATCTTTTCTACGGGTATCTCTGGTACCTTATTTTGTGATCCTATTTGTGAGGGAGTAGTAGCAAGCTTGGGGAATTGATTTGCTACATGTTTCCACAATTCTGGTTTTATCTTCAGCAACTCCTCTAGAGTGAAGTTACATTGTACTTTAGTATTCTTGATCACTTCCGTGTTTCTAGGGATTACTGATTCTTCATTCCTCACTATTATAGTGGGTGCTCTCATACTAATAGACTTTGCCTCCCAAGGTCCTGTGAACTGAGGTAATTCTTGTAACGAATTAGATTCAAATCTGGTGTTTTCACTCAGTTGTTCTTCCTCTACACCATCGTAAATAGAGGGAATGTCTTGGGGAAATTGTTCCTGCAAGTCATCTATTTCTTGAATAGGAGGATGGGTTCCTTGTTCCTTTCTCCACTTCTCTTCTTGTATTTCTCTCAAAAATTCATGTGAATATTTATGTATGGAAGACAAATTGTCTTGACTTTCTGTATTGGGTACTTGAGACAGGGATGGTGCGTTATTTTCCTATGTCTCTGGGACAATAGGGTTCCTGTGCTGATCTTTTTTCTCTTTGCTTTCAATCAAGTATTCTAGCCTCTCCATTAGTCCTTGAAAATGTAATTCCGGTTTTGCCATGTTATTCCAATTAAGATATCTAGAGGCTTCGAACAAAGCTTGTGCTAGTTCTACCATCTTCATGCACAGTTTAGTTCTCTCAATTTCTAGATCAGCTCGAGGGTAGTTTTTGCTCATTTCAGCTACCTGAGGTCCCTCTTTTAATCTAGCCTGATATGCACGAAACATCATGTCTAGATTTTCTGGTATGGGTTCCGCTAAAACTGATCCTGATTTCTGAGCTGGATTCTCTTGATTCAATTCCTGTGAAGTCAATTCTAGGATCTTGGCTCTAGATTCCTTTAAACTTCCTTCCAACTCCGTTATCTTTTTACTCCACTTTCTCTTTATTCTTTCTCTAGAATCTTTCCAAGATTTTGTCTTTTTACTGCTAGATTCTGCAACTTCACTAGTTCCGGCTACTTTCTCCTGATTAAGCTGTTGGTTCTGTAAGAGCGCCTGGGCTCTTGTTATAGCTTGGATAGGCACGTATGTAGGGTTGGATCCATCTGCGTTATTTACAATACCTATCACGTTGATCGGTGTCACATTCGAAGCGTTAACTGGATTTTTAGGACAATCTTTGATTATGTGCTCTTTGCCACAATCGGCACAAAAGCCTTGGATGTTATAGTATTGTGACTGTCCTGCTATCGAGGGATGTGGACAATCCTTTATGAAGTGATCTCCTTGGCACCTAAAGCATGGTCCTCTAGGGCCCTGTGGTCTTTGTTGTCTAAATTGGGGTCGTGGATTTGGGTTTGTGTACATCACATTAGCATAGTCTGGCTCCCAACTAGGTTCCACTGGTGGACTATCATAATGATATGTCTCCACATGTTCTGGTGACTCTGTGTAATATGCGAGTGGACTATCTACATGCGTAGAGTCAAAACTGTTTGAATTCGGGTCACCCTCTGTGATCAAAGGTGAAGAAGGCACTAAGGCCCTACTTAGGTTCTCTTCTGCAGCAGCGTATTTGACTGAGATGACATTTGCTGGTGGGGGTGGCTGCTGAGCTAATACAGGTTGAGGTCTCTGTTGAGCCTGGTATGGGTAGTTCTGAGGAGGCCTATAATAATAAGGCTGAGCATTGTATTGGCCTTGATACCTACCTGGCTGCTGGTATGCTTGCGGGTAGTTCTGTCTCACGGTTTGTTTGTTGTATGGGCAGTCCTGAGCCGTATGATTCGTGTATCTTCTCTCAATTGTACAATATTGGCCACTAGGGTTGGCTTGAGGTTGTGATGCATTGGGACACACATTTGCCATATGGTCACCACCACAGGTGTAACAACGCTTGTTTGTTAGCACCCTAGGTTTACTAGAAACTCCTAGTTTCTGGGCCACTTTTTCTGCAAGGTCTTCTATTGAGCTAGACAATTTTGTGGATGCTAGAGATGAACAGTCTGAGTCCTTATAGACCTTTGAGAGTTCCAACTCGTCTCCTAAGTTGTCCTCAATGTCTATACAAATTCTTACACATTGCTCTAGCGTTCTGGGTTCTTTTAGGTACACGTAGGAGTGTAGTTTAGAGCTCAACAAGCCGTCTAAAAACAATGACACTTGCTTGGCTTGTGAGGGTAGCTCTTGCATTGGACATCGTTCAACATATTGTCT
Source organism: Ceratopteris richardii (assembly GCA_020310875.1). NCBI lineage: Eukaryota > Viridiplantae > Streptophyta > Polypodiopsida > Polypodiales > Pteridaceae > Ceratopteris > Ceratopteris richardii. Next base: position 119,546,357 of record CM035421.1, read on the forward strand.
AAACCTACGTCCTGCCAGTCTTACTGTTTCTTGAGGAGTCTGTTTAAAGCTATGAATCAACGAAGACGTGTCATGTCTAATCCCACTTTTAGAGAATTCAGTGATGAATGACTCTAAAAAGTGATGGATGTCTCTAAATTGCCTCTGTTGCAGAGGTTGGAACCAAGTTAAAGCGGTATTCTTTAACGTTAGTCCAAATGCGTTGTATTGCGTGAACATGTCTTCGACTTGTTCTGCTCTTAGTACTTGCTTGAATTCTGCGACGTGGTCATAGGGATCTCCTGTCCCATCAAAGTAATTTTTCATGGATTTCACTAATTGAGTGGGTCTCAATATTCTTGCGTGTTCGCGTGGTCTAGGTAGAGGAAAATCATCTCTACCACCTAGTATTCCATGATCTCTTTGTCTATCCGCTCTATTAGTGTCTGTGGTTGTTCTATCTCTCCCTATGGGGTGATTAAAGCTTACTTCTGGTCTCTCTTTATTTCCCTCTCTTTGATTTCCACGGGCTGAGGATGTTCCTGCCCCTTGTTGACTTGTATTCATGTTCGTTCTAGATGGAGGGAACACCAATTCACCTCTCCATGTGTATGTGTTTTTAGTGCGGTCAGGTACCACAAAGACTCTTTCTGAAGTCTCATCCAGGTATACAACCTTTCCAGGTGTATCTGGGTCCTTGAACTCGTATATCGTGATGATACCTACCTCACTAAGTAGTTCTGTCTTGTATCTCCAAAAGGCTTCATCAGTTTCTTTATTTACAAACAACTCTATGCTTCTGTTGTCTTGAGGGATCCATTCCGGGATTAGTACTCGTGTCAGTACAGATTTCCCTCTAGGTGTTCTAGGCTCTTCTAATGGTTCTTTTCCTTGAGATTTTGTTTCCGTCTCTGGTTGAATCACGCCAAACTCATTCGTATTGTTTGGCTGCGTACTTAATATGTACATTGTTCCTTCCTTGTCTATGTATGCGTCTCTCTCGAATTTCACCACTGGATGTTCCAATCCAATGGGTTGGTCGGGGTTGTGCATTTGCACCACTTGCCTTCGCAAACCATCCTCATAGATGTGAGCACCTAATCGGTTGGTTCGGAGAAACTCTAGTTGAGTCCTATAGGGTCCTTCTGGTTTCTCTAAATAGGCTACATTCGACTCTCCTTCTGGTCTTTCTGTGCTAAATGCCATTTCTGATTCGCTGGTATCTGAGCTCTCGTAGGGATAACTAGTGTTCAACTGTTGAGCCCACGATCGTGCAGTAGTTCTTACACTTGCCTCTGATGATCTAAGGCTTCGCCGGTCTGACTTACCTATATGTTTGCCCGATCTAAGGTTCATTAATTTTCTTCCTTGCACACTCAGTACACGCTCAGATCGTCAATGATTCTTTGTTATTACTTTCTTGATTCTTTTTAAATTTCTTTAGATTCTTGTCTTAATGTATGCGTCAGGAATTCGACTTTCCGTGGTACTTTGAGTTCTCGTTCCGTCAGACTTATGTTCTTTCCTTTAGGTTTTCGTGTCACACACCTTTACTTTAGTCTTGAACTTGATAAATTTAACTCTCTTGAACTTGAGGCGTTCCTATCGTCTTAATCCACAATGCTAACGTTTATCCTAAGCTAAGAATTGACTGAGGGGGTTGAGTAATCTTCCAACCTCGAGTCAGCTTTTCTGGTTGCTCTGATGCCCAAGAAGCCGCGCTTCCCAAGCTTTATGCCCTTCACTGCCTTGCCTTGGTTGCCTTCGATTGCCCTTGCTAGACCTGGAAAAATCCAATATTAGACCAATTCACAGTTGGATGATCAAGAACTTGAGTATATGCACCTTTTAAGTCCCTTCCCTTTTGCCCAACTTTTCAATGTTTGCCCCCTGGCTTTCTAATCCCAAACTAGGTCAACCTCAAAATAGCTTATCTAAAAATAGACGTATCCTTTAAGAAAAAAACAGTTGAGATCACGTAGTACTCGTAGAGAGCTTTCTAACGAGCTATTAAGCTCAAAAAACGGACTTCGGATGAAAAAGTTATGACTGTTTAGGCCCTGGGGGGTAAAAACTGACAAACAGGTTTTTCTCCAAATATGAGCTAAGGGGTCTCCTATGAGTCTAATCACCCAAAAATTTCCCAAAAATAGCCCCAAAATTGGCCAAAAAATGAAACCCTAAAATTTGCGATGGGGGTGCACAATCGCGATGGTCTGAGACAATCGCGATGGTCTGGGACCGTCGCGATGGCGTGAGGGTGAACAATCGCGATGGCGTGATGCGCGAACCGTCGCGATGGTCTGAAGTGCACCGTCGCGATGGTGTGAAAGTGGACAATCGCGATGGCTCGATCAGGCGGACAATCGCGATGGCGTCAGTCAATGGTCAATGTGAACAATCGTGATGGTCCAAAGTGAACCGTCGCGATGGTCACAGATGCGATGGCTTGAGCCAATCGCGATGGTCTGGGCGCGATGGCGTGAGCCAATCGCGATGGTCCGAATTTTTGAAGTGTCGCGATGGTGTGAGGGTGTCGTCGCGATGGTCCAAAAAATGAACCGTCGCGATGGTCTAGCTTGCCACGTGGCACTGTCGGCGCGATGGCGTGAGCCAATCGCGATGGTGTGGGGTCAACTGAACAGTCGCGATGGTCCGCGAACCGTCGCGATGGTCCAAATGAACCGTCGCGATGGCGTGAGACCGTCGCGATGGTCCGGCCGAGCCGTCGCGATGGCGTGTGCCTATCGCGATGGTGTGACACAATCGCGATGGTCTGAGACCGTTGCGATGGTCTACCAAACTATGAATTTTTGAGATGCACCTGTGGATTCGTGCAAGCGCAAGGGTCGCCTACCTCGTGGTGTGGTCGCCTACCAAAATACCGAAGGTTGCAGACCATCGCGATGGTCTGACACACTCGGAAATTTCTGACAGAAGGTGATTTTCTTACCTTTTTGCAGCCTTCCTGATGCACTGGAGTACTGTTCCTGCAAGAAAACTCAAGAAAGCAAAAGCACACACAAGCACAAAAGCTCTCTCTCACTCTCTCGCATGCACAAATGAGGGGAGATGAGGAGAATGGGTGGATATGGTGAATTTTCTGATTTTTTTGGAGATGAAGATGATGATGCGGTGATGAAGATGGAGTGTGGGGGAGGTGAAAAACACTAAAAACTAAGTAAAAACAACAACAAAAACTGAAATTTTTACCTTCCAACGCCACTTCTTGCTATACTCTTACCATCACACATTCGTCCTAGACTCGATCCCCGACAACGGCGCCAAATTTGGTGTTGCTCTAGCACAATGATGAGAACCACGGTAAGAAGCTCCACCTCCTTAATGTCAATCCGCGGAAGAGATAGGAGTGATATGAAGATCGTGAATGTGAGATGAAGTGAGAGTGAAGGTGAGAAGCATAGAAATGCACACACACATACACACACACTACGAAGAGACAAGCAAGACACAATGGAAGGTGAGAGATCCACTCTATTACTCAAGAACACTATTACAAGCTCAAAATAGCTCTAAGCTCACACTAGCTAACCTCAAAAATGAGCTCTCTAGCTCTTTTTATAGTTTCTAGACTAGTTTTGACCGGTTTCGCATCTAGTGACCGGCATAGTTAAAAAATAGGTCCTAGATGCTATTTGGAAGGGTAAACGGTGTCTAAAAATAACGAAAATTGATACGCTTGTTCTACCTAAGCTCCTCAAGCTCGAGGACTCCTCGGCTTGCACAAAATGGAGCTATGGATTACAAAATGGGGTTTTCTATGTTACATATGTTACAGTAGTGATGAAAATCACTGTTGGAGGTTTTTGAAAAGTATTTTTAGAACATGATTCTTTGAAAAACGATTCGACTGGCTCCCTGCTCTGTCGTTACATGCTTCCGTGTCGTCTGTGCCTGTGGCTGCTTCCAATAATTGCCATCTTAAGGAAAGAATGTATGTTATAGCCCACTTCCTAGGGCATTGCTTATCAAGGTACCCTATGGGCATACAGGTTAGCTTACAAATAGGTTATCTCCATTCCATCTGGTTTATGGGATATTGCCTATTGAACCCTTTGCATTTCTACATGGATCACCAAAAGTAGCATTCATGTAGGGAACGAAAGATTGTGGTGTCTCTCACAAGCTTGGAGCACTACATAAAGTGGAAGCGATACGTCTACATGCTGCAAAACAATTGATAGAGACTCAACTGAAGAGGAACAAGGCACATGATCAGAATCTGTGGAACAACAACTTACAACCATGCATGTTAGTTCTTCTCCATAGACCTCAAATCCAAACACAAGTAAGGGGAAAATGGCTTCCACACTGGGAAGGACCTTATCGAGTTAAAAGAATGCTAAATTGGGGTGCTGTGGAGTTAAAGATGCTAAAAGGAGAGGCCCTGCCACTGGTCAATATATCAAGGCTCAAGGCCTATCATCAACACAACTGAAGATTTATGGATCACCTGGAAATCGCTAAATCTGTCTAGGTTGTACATAGCCTTCTCATGTAATTTTTGCTTATGTTTTGGTAGTTTTTATCCATTTTCATGCTTGTTCATTGAGCTTTTAGCAAATTTAGAAACCCTTTCATAGTCCTGGGGATAAATACAAATTTTGGAAATTTTGGGGAATTTTTCAAGCATTTTTAGAATTTTTTTAGCATTTTTTCATCCTTTTCAAATGTCATTTTTGTGCCAAATTGAGGAATAAAAAAAACTCTCTATGGTTTAGAGTGGGGAAATTGGCCCAGACCTGTAGGGAATTTTTTGAGATTTTTTTGAGTGGTTTTTATTTATTTTTTATTTTTTTGTTATTTTTTTGGATATTCCCAAAAAAAAAGGAGAAGATAATTTCGGATTGAAAAAAATGTCCCCATCTCTCTCTCTCTCTCTCTCTCTCTCTCTCTCTCTCTCTCTCTCTCTCTCTCTCTCTCTCTCTCTCTCTCTCTCTCTCTCTCTCTCTCTCTCTCTCTCTCTCTCTCTCTGCCTCCCCGCCCCCCCTTGCCCCCCCGGCCCCTCTCCCCCCTGCCCCCACCCCACCCCCCCTGCCCCCACCCCACCCCCCCTCCTCCCCGCACCCACCCCACCCCCCCTCCCCCCCCCTCCCCCCCCCTCCCCCCCTCCCCCCCCCCCTCCCCCCCCCCTCCCCCCCCTCCCCCCCCGCCCCCTCCCCCTCCCTTCCCCCCTCCCCCCTCTCTCTCTCTCTCTCTCTCTCTCTCTCTCTCTCTCTCTCTCTCCTGCCCCCTCCTGCCTCCCCCCCCCCTCCCCCCCTCTTTTCTTCTATATAAACCCCCCAAATAGCCTTTATTCCTACCGACGTTGAAGCATCTTTTGAGGTAAGGCTTTTTTTTCTTACATTATTTTTGTTTATTTATTTTAATTTTCTTTTTATTATTTTAATTTTAATTATTTTTATTTTCTTCATTTTATTTTATTTTTATTTTATTCTCTAGCCCCCTTCTTTTTTTTCTTTTCCTTTTATTTATATGTATATTTTACCTGTTCCGTTCCTCATCTTGTAATACTCAGATTTTTTGCAAATTTTGGGTCATTTTTAGGGTTTTTTGCCTAGTTGAATCCGATTTTTGGGTTCATTTGACCAGATTGTGATGTTTTCTAGGTGTTTTCCTCTGTCCACTTCGGTGTTGACTTCATAGATATCTCTCTTATATGCCCTGTTGGCCCTCCCCTCTTGTCCGCTTGCTCCCATAGTATTGTAGTCTTTAATAGTTGTCTCTGTATTTTCAGCACTCACTTGTAGAACACATTCTTGCACTACATCCATGGCTTCTACAGCTTCCCAGTAGGCTTCATCCATGGCCACCAAGGTGTACTCGGAGCTTCCATCCCTACTGAGGTAGGCCTTACCCTTCCTATGGCCCCGACCCACACCGCCCCCGTGGCACCCACCACCACCTTCCCTGTCGCTCCCATCCACCCCGCACATATGCCCCCCCACCTTCTATCATCGCCACCTCGGCCCCTTCCATTCCTCATGCCACATTCCCATGCCCTCATCCTCTTTCAGCCAATCGATAGCACTCATTGACCTACTCCCGAAGGGATGCCTTCGTCAGGCTGGCCTTTGACATCTAGCCTCCCTCGTATTATCTGAGGCAGAGGGTGCTGATATTCGCGCAGCGCTTCTTGATTTCCTACACTTTCCCTTTGGTTTACTGACCCTTGCAATCATTGCAGTGGGCAAAGGTTCCAACATCTCTTTGTATCGTGCCCAACCCTTCCTCTACTCTCGGTTGTCTCGGGAGGAGACAATCCCCTATTGTGTATCGTTATATGGCATCGATGCCATGCCTACCCCGTACCAGCTAGCCATCCTGCATTCTTTCATTTTCTACTTCTTATTCCGTAGCCCATCCTCTGACATTTTGATACATGACATCCATATTGCAGACCCCCTGTTCTGCATTCTGCATGGCCCCCCTTATCCATATAGCTCACTTATGTTTCAGTCCCTTCTCCTTTGTTCTCGTCCATTCCATGATGCCCTCCACTGTAGAACGCGTTTGTTCTCCGTGTACGCTACCCCAGTATTGGCATGGCTCTTTCATCTTGATAGATAGGTAGATAGATAGATAGATAGATAGATTGATATATAGATAGATATGTATATAGATAGATAGATAGATAGATAGATAGATAGATAGATAGATAGATAGATAGATAGATAGATAGATAGATAGATAGATAGATAGATAGATAGATAGATAGATAGATAGATAGATTGATAGATAGATAGATAGATAGATAGATAGATACATAGATAGATAGATAGATAGATAGATAGATAGATAGATAGATAGATAGATATATAGATAGATAAATAGATAGATAGATAGATAGATGGCTAGATTGATTGATTGATTGATTGATAGATAGATAGATAGATAGATAGATAGATAGATAGATAGATAGATAGATAGATAGATAGATAGATAGATAGATAGATAGATAGATAGATAGATAGATAGATAGATAGATAGGTAGATGTATGGATAGATGGATTTATTCATTGATTGATTGATTCATTGATTGATTTATTGATTGATTGATTGATTGGTAGATAGATAGAGAGATAGATAGATTGTTGTAGAAGAGTAAAGACAAGAGATAAGGAAGAAGGAAAGAGAAAGAGGTGAAGATAAGGGGGCCCAAAATTTTCATATTTATCCCATTTTTCGTTTTCAAATCCTCATGGTAAAAACTTGAAGAAGTGATGTAAATGCTCTAGAGGTGTCGTCTAGATGCATGATCCTTGAAGAACATCATCCAAGTCACCAAAGTCACCATTGGCACCATTGGCTACATGCGAGGGAGGACCTCAATGATCAAGGAAGTTAGAGGTTCCTGGTACTTCTCGGGAGGTCACCACATCCTTGTCTTGTTCCCCCCAGAGCTTGCTTAATTGTGGCAATCTCTTGGCACTAAGCTACACTCTTGTGGTGTTTGAAGAAGGGGAAAGGCTCAGGTTAACATTACCTTGAGCATATTTGGGTCCCTCAAAGCTTCTTTCTTTGCTTTCAAGGCCTGTTTTTGAAGCATTTTGGGGGTGTTTTTTGGAGCCATTTTGGAGTGCTTTCGCACAGAGTTCTCTTCACACAGGTCCAAGAACATCAAGAAGAGTGTTCTTCTCCGGCAATAAATATCAACCTTTGGGGTTGTTTTTTCATCGACACTCGTAAAACTACAGGTTTCTCAAAAGGTTTTTTAGTGTTGGTGGGAGCAACCATTGCAAATTTTTACAGGTTTTGAGCCTAAAACATTAGAGTTGATAAACACTTGCAGGTGTTGTTGGCTAGTTTTTGGGTTGTGCACTCAACCTTTTAGTGTCATTTTACTACATATATTGAGCACATACACACCATGTATGCTTCTATGCATACTGCTTATGTACGTCCATGTGGTCATTGATATAACAGTTATGTTTTTTGCATAAAGCATTTTACATTTGATAAAGAGGGTCGTGGTGAGGTTCTCATAACTGGGAGACACCTAGATGTCGGGGTCTCTTTGGTGATGCAAGTGGAAGAGTTACCCAGCCTTGCCATAGGAGATGTATGATAGTTGTTCATAGGTGCTCGATAAGCCTAGTTGGCTTCTATTGGGTAATTGATTATATGTAGTGGAGTCAATGATTCACTATGCAAGTAAACATGTTAGTACTTGCAATTTTATGATATTTTGACACTCATCATATGCTCATTTTGCACCTGGTGGTAAACTCATCCATGATGACATATATGGAGCACTCTTGAGTGAGGAGAATCATAGAAAATCTATGGTTGGCACTCAAATTGGAGATGCGCATAATGTTCGTGATTCTTACCAAGGAAAGAATCAGCAACGTGGCAGGAGCAAGAACAAGGAAAAGAATGGTCAACGGAATAAGAGTAGAAGTAAATCAAGGAAGAGGGATATCGAATGCCATTATTCTAAAAAAAAGGACATATGAAGAAAGAGTGTTATGCATTAAATAATGCTAAAGGTAAAGGAGAGAATGTTGATGGGCATGTTAAATAGTTACCTACGCCATCTACTTCAACTGTGAAGACTGAAGAAATTAATGTTATTTCTGATGATGCTGATGTGTTGACACTTGATGGTACTGTGCCAACTGAGGCTCTTATGGCTGATTCTCTTTCCCACACATGACTGTTAGATTTTGGTTCTTCTTTCCATGTGACACCACATAGAGAATGGTTCTCTAATTATGCAGCAAAGTCTCTTGGTACCGTGACACTTGGTGACTCTTACCAGTGTGACATTATGGGGATTGGAGATGTGGTTGTGTAGTTGATTGATGGTTCAAAATTTACTATGCATAATGTATGCCATGTACCTCAATTATCATGCAATGTGATGTCAATCGGTCAACTTGATGAACTTGGTTACAAGGTGGTCTTCTATGCTCAGTCCTTTCATATATCAAAGAGCAATATGGTTATGGCAAAAGAAAGCAAA
>CM035421.1:119560324-119565324 GCA_020310875.1 Ceratopteris richardii
ATGAAAATTTGTATGCTTATACTAGAGGGTAAGCTGAATCCAACAAGCTTTACGTCATTGAATTTGGATAAGTACACACTGAGAAAAAGCTCTAACAAGATGAGTAAAAAAGTCGGGTACCTGACAGAGAAGTGAAAATGACAGATAGGGTTGACGTCAGCTGAACATAACTGAAGATTGCAATATCCAAATGAAATGAAATTTGTTGCGCATATATTAGACTTATAGAGCTAACGTTACCAAGTTAAATCACTAAAAATGATGCACCAAGCGCAGAGAAACCATCTCTGCAATCTGATTGAGAAAACTGAGAGATATGGCAGTGAGTAGTACACTTCACAAGAACATGGAAATATGAACTCAAATGATCATGAAAATGAGATTATATTGCTTGTACAATACAATGGACTTACTGATACATATGTGTGCCTTGTAATCACACCTTCATATGCCATAAAGCTCAGCTCTTGGAGGTCTTCACATAGGTCCCTCTAACCACGAGTAAAACTGCCATCTATTTATAGTTGAGTTTGGGAGGCTAACTTCCCTCAATCACTCTCCAATCAATCAGTGATTGATTTGATTCTCTATCTACCAAAAATCACGAATTCATGGCTCCTCGTTCCCTTTTTTATCAAGTGGACTCAACCACGTAAGATTCTTTCACTTTTACATTAAGTAAAGTCTTCAAGAGTTACAAGAGGTAGTTCACAAGTGAACTTTACATAGTCTTCATTTTAAAGCTTCTTCTATGACTTTGTGGGACTCAAGCCAATACTTAGGCTTGTCATAGACTTGCTCCAACAGCTCCCCCTCAAGCCAAGTATGCTTGAGGTCTTCAATCTTCCAATATTACCTCTAAACCAATCATAGCCTTGAATTTGCAAAGCTTTGTGCCATCCAATGCTTTGGTTAGAATATCTGCACATTGTTGATGAGTGGACACATATGATATTTGAATCTCTTGTCTTAGAACCTTCTCTCGTACATAGTGATAATGAACTTCAATATGTTTAATCCTTGCATGAAAAATAGGATTAGCAGCCAAATGAATAGAACTCATATTGTCACCATAAATAGTTGGAGTTCCAAACTCCAATCCAAGATCTTTGAATAATGTCTTCATCCACATAGCTTCCTGAGTAGCTATGGCAAGACCTCTATATTCAGCTTCAATAGAAGAGAGAGCAACTGTGGGTTGCTTCTTGGATGACCATGAAATAAGCTTTGAACCTGCAAAGGTAAGATAACCTGAAGTGCTCCTTCTATCTTCTTTGGATCCAGCCCAATCTGCATCAGAAAATAGCTTCAAACCGAAATCAGATACATAAGGATAATGAAGTCCTTCATTTATGGTTCCTTTGAGATACTTGAGAATCCTTTTGGGAGCATCCATATGTGGTTTCCTTGGTGTGTGCATAAATTGACTTAGCACACTCACACTGTAACATATATCTACTCTTGTCAATGTGGCATAGTTGAGGCTACCCACTAGACTTTGATATGATGTGATGTCCTCTATGAGTTCACCTTCATGTGAGCTCAATTTGTGATTGATGACCTCCATTGGAGTACCTGCAATCTTACAGTCTTGCATCTTGAATTTTGCCAACATGTCCTTAATGTACTTTCTTTGAGTGAGAAAGAAACCATGATCTTTGTAGAAAACTTTCAAGCCTAGGAAGTAGGTAAGTGAACCCAAATCACTTATCTTGAACTCTTCATACCATCTGCATCATTTCCTATCAATATAATATCATCTACATATACACATAGGTAGATGATCTCAAAATTACTCTTTTTGATAAAGAGTGAAGGATCTGCCTTGCTTGGTTGAAAGCCTTTGTCCTGCAAGAATGAAAAAAGCTTGAAATTCCAAGCTCTTGGAGCTTGCTTGAGACCATACAATGCTTTGTTAAGTTTACACGCGTAATCAGGATAAACTTGATTCTCAAAACCAGGTGGTTGTGCCATATGTACCTCTTCTGTTATCCAACCATTCAAGAATGCATTCTTTACATCTAGTTGAAGTATCTTCCAATTCTTGGAAGAGGCAATACTAAGGAAAGCCCTAATAGTAGGCATCTTTGCCCCAAGAGAGAAGGTCTCCTCATAATCAATTCCCTGAGTTTGTGCAAAGCCTTTTGCTACAAGCCTTGCCTTATACCTGTTAATGGAACCATCAGAATTCTTCTTGATTTTGTAGACCCATCTTGAGCCTATTACCTTCATGGATGAAGTCTTGGGCATCAAATCCTAAGTGTTGTTTTCCTCAAGTGCTTCAATCTCTTCCTTCATTGCATGCTTCCATTCTGTTTTTGCTTTGGCCTCTTCAAATGATGATGGCTCCTCTTGATTTATGTCCTGTGCTATGTAGATTGAATGTTTAGTTACTAATGAGGTGTCAAACCCATACCTTTCTGGTTTCTTCTGTTCCCTTATAGATCTTCTTAGGCCATGATATGATGATTCTGCCTCATGTCCAAGCTCCTGCAATTTTGCTTTACCTTTATACTTCCATGCTTTGATCTTTTCCATCTGAGATTCTTCATCATCCTCCGAGGTGTCTTGTTCTTCAATCTTTGGTTGTTCTCTACCAAGCTTTGGAAAATCGTCTTCAAGATCATATGGTAAATTGACCTTCCTGCATGAATCTTCATACCATGAATTGTTTTCATCAAAAACTACATCTCTGCTTACCAAGAATCCTTTGTTGGTAGGGTTGTATAACCTGTAGCCCTTTTGATTGTTGTCATATCCAATAAATACACACCTTTCTGCCTTTGGATCCATCTTGCCTCTAACCTGTGAAGGAACATGAGCAAAAGCAATACATCCAAAAATTTTACAATGATCTAAGCTTGGTCTTCTTCCATTCCAAGCCTCATATGGAGTCGTCCCATCAAGGGATTTTGAAGGCAACCTGTTAATCAAGTAAGTGCCTGTCGATATAGCCTCAACCCATAGATAATTAGGTAAATGCTTTTCATTTAACATGGACCTTGCAGCTTCAACAATTGTCATATTCCTCCTTTCTACCACTCCATTTTGCTCAGGAGTGTACCTTGTAGTTACCTCTCTTTTGATTCCTCTTTCTTGAAGAAAAGAATCAAACTCATGGGAGAAGTATTCTCCCCCTCCATCTGACCTTAGCCTTTTTAGTGATTTACCTGTTTGATTCTCCAGAAGAGCCAAATATCTTTTGAAACATGAAAAAACTTCATCTTTGTGTTTCATAAAGAATAGGATAGTCCATCTGCTGCAATCATCAATAAAGGAGACATTGAAGCTTCCTTGCTAGGTCCCCATACATCTGTATGAACCAACTCCAAGAGATCTCCATGCATATAACCTTTCTTCATGAATGGTAACCTGTGAGACTTTCCAAATTGACATGCACTACACTTATAAATCATATGTTGTTTTGACAAATTAGGGAGTCCAAGTACACTTTGGTCCTTGCAAATTTGCTTTAATGGCCTTTCACCAATATGTGCTAACCTTTTTTGCCATACTTCCAATTCTGTGAGTGTCTGACTACCATAATTAAAGAGAGCAATATTTCTAGTGTCTTGTAATTCAAATGTGAACAATCTACCTGTCTTTTCACCTTTTGGAATTCTTCTGAATCCTTGACTTCGATCTTCAAAAAATGCTCCTGTTTTTGTGAACTTGACTTGCAACCCTTTCCCTACTATCTGTCCAACACTTATCAAATTCTTTGTAATGGTAGGGACATAGAGTACCTTAGTGAGTAGGTTGATGTTTCCATCAGGTGCTTTGACATTGCCTATTTTCTCCACAAGATGTCTTGTATCATCTCCTGTTTGTACCTCATGCTTATTCCTTGGATCTTCTAAATCTGATAGGAGTGCAACATTTCCTGCCACATCATTTGAACAACCTGAATCTATGTAGAAAATATGCTCATCAGATTTACCTTGTGGCATAGCCATGTTCATGATCAATAATGAATCCTCTTTGTTTGAGTCTTCTGTGTAGTTATTGTAGTCTCTCCTTCCTTTGTAGCCTCCTTGATAGTTTGAATGATTGTTGTTGTTGAAGCTACCATGATAATTGTTGAACCTTCCTCTTGAGTAGTCATAACTTCCTCTATTGTATCCTCTGCCTCTTTGATTCCTGGAATTCCTAAAGCAATTTTCAGTTGTATGATTAGTTAATCCACAAATAGAACATGAGTTGGAATCTTGGGATTGATCTCCCCCTTCCTTGTCTACCTCCTCTTCCTCTACCTCTGCCATGTCTTCCTCTACCTTTAGAGCTTTCTCCATTTTTTATAAGCTTTGCCTCTTGAGTAAGTAGTTGTCCAATGAGTGTATTGAAATTAGGTACATGCATGTCCATGTACAAATCCATAGCTGTGGTGAATGCTTCCCACTTGTCATCTGCCTTCAAGCCATTGATGACCTGCCTTACAAATTGCTCTTCATCTATTACCTCTCTAATGCTTCCCAACTGATCTGCTATGTCCTTGAGATTTGTGACAAAATCAATCACATTTTGTTTGGGAGCCTTCTTGAGAGTTGTGAAATCCAGCCATAGTTGATGCTTCCTAGCTTTAGTACTTGAAGAAAAGAAAGCTTCAAGTGCATCCCACACTTCCTCAGATGTCTTACAACTTCTAATGTGAGGCAACAGAAAATCTAAGATAGAGCTGAGGAGATAAGACCTTGCAAGTGCATCCTTGGAGCACCATGTGCTCAATCTTTCTTGCTCTTCTTGTGTTGGTTGACTTTTGTTCCTGAAACTTGGTATAACTTCATCTCTAGCCACATAACCATATAAACTTATACCTTGGAGATAAGCTTCCATTCTTAATGACCAAGCTGAGTAGTTACCTCTGTCCAATTTTCAATTGATGAAGGAAATCCATCTGCCATGTTGTCCAACCTTGCTCTGATACCACTGTGAAGAGATGGATAGGTATGTGCTTGAAGATGAAGAGGTGTTGCAAACTCCTTGATCTACACCAGGTAAAT
>CM035421.1:119572824-119577824 GCA_020310875.1 Ceratopteris richardii
TGTTGACGATAGAGCCACTCTGTGTTGTTTCTTCGAACACCAGCTTACTAGCTTATCTCCTAGGTATATCATATACCCATGTGTTGATCTTCTGTCATCTTGACTTCCTGCCCAGTCTGAGTCACTGTATGCTCTCAGCTTTATATCTGACGTAAAAGGATAGTATAATCCTTCTTTTATAGTTCTTTTGATATATCTAAGAACTCTCTGTCCTGCAACCCAATGTTGATCCTTCGGACAATGCATGAACTGTGAGAGAACTCCCACTGCATAGCTAAGATCCGGTCGTGTTAGTGTAGCATAAATTAAGCTTCCCACTAACGACTGATACTTTCTCATATCTTTAAACTCTAGACCACTATATTTGCTGAGTTTATGATTTGCTTCAAGCGGTGTTGAAGTTTCTCTGCAATTCTCCATATTAAACCTCTTCAGTGAGTTTAGGAGATACCTTTCTTGCGTAACATATACACCATGATCTGTGTATGTGATTTCCATTCCTAGAAAGTATGACAACTTTCCTAGGTCACTGATCTGAAACTCCTTTTCGAGTAATCTCTTTACTTCTTTAATTCCTTCATCTGAGGTACTTGTGATTATGATGTCATCTACATAAATGCAAATGTAGATCATACCTTCTTCTGTTCTCTTGATGAGTAGACTTGCATCTGCTTTCAAACTTTGGTATCCAAGTTCATTGAGATATTTCACAAGTCTATAATTCCAAGCTCTTGGAGCTTGCTTCAGTCCGTAAAGTGCTTTTCTTAATCTGCAAACAAAATTTGGGTATCTGGAACTTACAAACCCTTCTGGTTGTTCCATATAGACTTCATCTGATATATATCCATTCAGAAATGCATTCTTTATATCTAGTTGACTTAGCTTCCATCCTTTTGATGCTGCTATAGCAATCACTGTCCTTATGGTTGACATCTTTGTCACCGACTAAATGTCTCGTCATAATCTATGCCATGCATCTGAGCATAGCCCTTGATAACCAGTTTAGCTTTGTATCTGGCTATCCTTCCATTTGCAAGTTTCTTAACTTTGAAAACCCATTTACTTCTGATTATTTTCTTACCATTTGGTTTCAGAACAAGTTCCCATGTCTTGTTCTCCTCCAGTGCGCTAAGCTCTTCTTCCATTGCTTCTTCCCATTGCTTCTTGCCTTTAGCTTCATCATAGTTCTGAGGTTCTTCATCATCTTTGACCATATATGCATAATTTTTCTGAGTTATATACGAGGTATCATAGGAATACCTTTCTGGTTGTCTTCTATTCATGTTTGACCTTCTTGGTTCAAACTCTTCATGTGTATCTGAATACACGTCTTCATCAAATCCCTGTTCATCTTCATTTCTCATCCCTGATCTGATCCTGGACGTATTTGCCTGCATATAGTCTTCATCTCTATTCACCTGTACAATTGATTTCCCTTTCTCTTTCCTTCTTACCTCTTCTTCAAATTCTTCCGTTGTGTGACTTTGATCTATATACCAGCTTTTCTGTTCATCAAATGTAACATCTCTGGAAACAGTAAACTGTTTTGTTAGAGGACTCCATAACCTGTAGCCCATCTGCTTTTCATCATATCCGACGAACACATATTTCTCTGCTTTTGGTTCGAGCTTATGTCTGAGTTGTGATTGTACATAAGCATAAGCTACTGATCCAAACACTTTGCAATGATCAAGTGTTGGTTTCTTTCCCCACCAAGCTTCATAAGGGGTCATTCCATCTAAAGTTGTACATGGTAATCTATTTACCAAGTATGTAGCTGTATTTACGGCTTCAGCCCAAAGATAGTTTGGACAATCTTTTTCTTTTAGCATAGCTCGTGAAAACTCAACTAGAGTTCGGTTCCTTCTTTTTGCTACACCATTTTTTTGTGGTGTGTACCTGCAGGTTATTTCTCTCTTAATACCTGCATTCCAAAGATAGTCATTGAACTCTCGGGAGAAGTATTCTCCCCCTCCATCAGACCTCAGTCTCTTGAGCTTCCGACCTGTGAGTCTTTCAGCATATGCATGAAAATGCTTGAAAGCTCCAAATACTTCTGATTTCTCTTTCAAAACATATAACGTTATCCATCTTGTAGCATCATCAATGAAAAGAACATAATACCTCGATCCGCTGATTGATCCTTCTTTTGTTGGACCCCATACATCTGTATGAATGAGTTCGAGTACTCCATCATGTTTGAATCCTTTCTTCTGGAAGGGTAACCTATGGGCTTTTCCCATCTGACATGCTTCGCATTTGTGAATCATGTGTTGGTTCTGTACATTCGGTAATCCCAGTACTAACTGATTTGAAATCATAGCTTTAATTCCTTTTTCATTGAAATGACCTAATCTCTTATGCCAGAGATCAAGTTCTGTAATCACCTTTTCACCATGTGTGAGCAACGCTTGGCCAATGTTCCCTTGTACTCTTAAAGTAAAGAGTCTGCCTTCTTTCTTACCAGAGACAATCTGATTATATCCGTTCTCGGGATCTTCTACAAATACTCCTTCATTTGTAAATCTGACCTGAAAACCTTTCTCAACTATCTGTCCTACACTAATTAAATTTTTTGGTATTGTCGGAACATACAAAACATTGGTTAGCAAATCCGCTCCACTCTTACACTTCAGTTTTCCAATTGAATGTACACTATGCCTCGTATTGTCACCTGTTTGAACAGTATGACTGGAACTACGTTTTTCCAATTCTGACATTAGTTCTATATTTCCTGACAAGTGATTAGAACATCCAGAATCAATGTAAATACCTTTAGGTCTTCGTTATCTGATGTGTTGATTGAGTTCATCATCAATGACGTATGGCTTTCATTCTGTGTGTCATTTGCGTAGTTGTTGTAGGTGGTGTTGTAGGATTGATTTTGTCCCCAACTTCTTGCTCCACCTCTACCATAGCCTCCTCTTTGATTCTATCTACCTCTTTGAAAGTTATTCTGATATCTTCTGCTTCTACCTCTGCTGTTACTGTTCTGATTTTAATTTGATCCTTGTTGATTGTGCGAGCAATCATGAGCCAAATGATTACTTAATCCACAGATCCAGCAAGCCTTGTTGTTATTTTTGCTACCTCTTCCTCTTCCAAAACCTCTTGCTCTTCCTCTGCCGGTGCCTTTACCTCTCGCATAATAAGCCTGAGAACTTGACTCTTCTTCGTCTTTTGACTTGCCTTTATCTTTCTTCTTGTTCTTCATGTACATTGCAGAGCTTTGTCCTTTTTCTTCATCTCCTTTCAGGTCTTGCTCATATGTGAGCATCAAACCAAGCAATTGATTTAAATCTGGTACAAAATGATTTAAAGAAAGTTCAGTTGAGAGTACGAAAGGTTTCCACCTTTCATCTCCTCTCAAACCTGTTAGCAATTGCGCTATCAATCTATGATCTTCGACATCTTCATTTATGGATCCGAGACTATCTGCTAGATCCTTCATCTTAGTAACATAGTCACTAATGCTTTGACTCGACTTCTTTTTGAACGTTGTGAATTCGGACCATAAGCTAGCCTTCCTAGCTTTTGTGATATTTTGGAAATGATCTTCCAATGCACTCCATATGTCCTCCGCTTTCTCCAGGCCTCTAATGTGCGGTAGGAGATGGTCTGAAACGGTATTATAAATGTAAGCTCTTGTCGTTGCATCTTTCTTCTGCCACAGCTTCAAGGCTTCTAATTCTTCTTTTTTCGGTTGACTATCATCTTCGAAAGTCGGCTTCTTTTCTTCTCCGGTCACATACATCATTAAGTCCTTACTCATAAGTAATGCTTCCATGCGCATTACCCATGCGGGATAATTATCTCTGTCCAATTTATCAATTTGAACATGATCTGCCATGATCTTCTTGTTTCTGTTACTTCCGGTGACCTTTTTTGAGAATCTTTCTACTCTTCAGAATCTTTCTTGTTCTGGTTCCACTTGTTGTGGTTAACCGGCTCTGATACCACTTGTTATGGATACTTTCGCTCTGATACCACTGTTGGTGGTCGTCACGACAAAGGCTTGAACCCTGTCAAGACTGCGGAAATCGCAGCGCCACTGAAAAGATGCTAAGCTAGAGTGATATTAGAACACCTCCATAATCAACAGTAGCTTAGCAAGGTTACTGCTACTCAACATATAAGACTGCGCTTTGAATTTACTAGAAAAAATCCACCGGAACTTCACCGGACTATTACTGGACTGTCACTGGAATTATACCGGAATCTTACCGGAATCAACTCCTATTCTGTTTGTAATTACTTCAAGTGAGTATACAAGAAGTAAGGAAGAGATGCGTGAACTTCCTTCACTGAGTGAGCACTTTCTGAAGTTTAAGAAAAAACTTCTCCGGTTCAGAATGTCTCTTTTCGGTTAGACTTTGTACTATGTGTACATATCCATTTCACGAAAATCCTTGCCGAGCTGATAGTAGAGATGTCAAGCTATAAGATAAGCTATCTCTCATACAAAACCTTAATTTATTATGTGAGATATACTTCGTTCTAATATCGGAAAACAGGTTTTCTGAGAAAACTGTAACTGACAGAAAATGCGTTTACAGAGATAACTATAATTGACCGAAACATTCGTTGACTGAGAGAGTACCGAGGGACACGTTTACTAATGAACTGTAACTGTTAACTGTTAACGAACTTTCTAATGTAACACGAATATACTCAGAGTTCTTCACATACGAACAGTGTGCGTAAACTTCCACATGAACATGTGTTTTCTATTAGATAACATGTGTACAAATTAGCTTGGCCTCTTCTTGCTCAAGCTATGGAAACTCTCCTATACTGAGTAGTTTCTTCTTACCATCTCTCTTAGATGAACACCTGACATTTCAGGTTTCTGTTATTCATCAGTACATACGCATTCTTTGGCGTCTTCTGAGAATTTCTCTCTCTTTCTCTTCACTCGCTATACATACGCGATCTCTAGCGTCTTCTGAAAAACCTTCTCACTCACTCTCTCTTCACTAACCTCTATATGTGCTCTATTT
>CM035421.1:119619512-119624512 GCA_020310875.1 Ceratopteris richardii
GAGATTCTGTACTGTACATAACGGTCGTGGATTTGTCCTTCCACTAAGGTTTTTTATTTTCTCTGATTCTGCTTTCTTTTTTTTTTCTTTTTATGTCTGTTTGTCAAATTCGTGAGTGTTTCTTCAACAGCTCCCCCTCAATCACTAATTTGACATCTTCCGATCTTTCATATATCTTTCTTTCTTTTATACCTGCCATGTCTTTGAATCTGCTTGTCTTCGTCCCATCCAAACTCTTTGTTAACATATCTGCAATCTGATCCTTTGTCGGAGTGTATACAATTTCTAGCTCCTTCTCCATTACCTTTTCTCTCAGGAAATGATATTGAATTTCTATGTGCTTTGTTCTTGCATGAAATACTGGGTTTGCTGCAAGATATAGAGAGCTCATATTATCTCCATGTATGATAGGTATACCTTGATCAATACCCATGCTTTTGAACAAGGTCTGCATCCACATTATTTCTTTAGCTGCTTCTACAAGTCCTTTATACTCTGCTTCTGTTGATGATAATGCTACTGTGTGTTGCTTCTTTGAGCACCAGCTAACTAGCTTATCTCCTAGGTATATCATATACCCGTGTGTTGATCTTCTGTCATCTTGACTTCCAGCCCAGTCTGAGTCACTGTATGCTCTGAGCTTTATGTCGGACGTAAAAGGATAATATAATCCTTCTTTTACAGTTCTTTTAATATATCTAAGAACTCTTTGTCCTGCAACCCAATGTTGATCTGTCGGACAGTGCATAAATTGTGAGAGAACTCCTACTGCATAACTAAGATCCGGTCTTGTTAGCGTAGCATAAATTAGACTTCCTACAATTGACTGATATTTCTTCATATCTTTAAACTCTGCTCCACTGTATCTGCTAAGTTTATGATTTACTTCAAGCAGTGTTGAAGCTTCTCTGCAATTCTCCATATTAAACTTCTTCAGTAAGTTTAGGAGATACCTTTCTTGTGTCACATATACACCATGATCTGTGTATGTGATTTCCATTCCTAGAAAGTATGACAACTTTCCTAGGTCACTAATCTTGAACTCTCTTTCGAGTAGTTTCTTTACTTCTGTAATCCCTTCATCTGATGTTCTTGTGATTATTAAGTCGTCTACATAAATACAAATGTAGATCATTCCTTCTTCTGTTCTCTTTATAAGTAGACTTGCGTCTGCCTTCGAACTTTGGTATCCAAGTTCATTTAGATATTTCACAAGTCTGTAATTCCAAGCTCTTGGAGCTTGCTTCAGTCCATAAAGTGCTTTTCTTAACCTGCAAACGAAGTTTGGGTTTCTAGAATTTTCAAATCCATCAGGTTGTTCCATGTACACTTCATCAGAAATGTATCCATTCAGAAATGCGTTCTTTATATCTAGCTGACTTAGCTTCCATCCTTTCGATGCTGCTACAGCAATCACTGTCCTTATGGTTGACATCCTTGCCACCGGACTAAACGTCTCGTCATAATCTATGCCATGCGTCTGGGCATAGCCTTTGACTACCAGCCTCGCTTTGTATCTGGCTATCCTTCCATCTGCAAACTTCTTTATTTTGAAAACCCATTTATTTCCGATTACTTTCTTACCATTTGGTTTCGGAACAAGTTCCCATGTCTTGTTCTCCTCCAGTGCGCTAATTTCTTCTTTCATTGCTTCTTTCCATTGCTTTTTGTCTTTAGCTTCATCATAGCTCTATGGTTCTTCATCATCTTTGACCATATATGCATAGTCTTTCTGAGTTATGTATGACGTATCATACGAGTACCTTTCTGGTTGTCTTCTATTCCTGTTTGACCTTCTTGGTTCAAACTCTTCATATGTATTTGAATGCACTTCTTCATTGTCTTCATTTCTCATACCTGATCCGTTCCTGGACGTACTTGCCTGCATATGATTTTCATCTCTGTTCACCTGCACAATGATTTCCCTTTCTCTCTTCTTTTTATTTCTTCTTTGAATTCTTCAGTCGTATGACTTTGATCTGCATAGCAACTTTTCTGTTCATCAAATGTAACATCTCTGGACATAGTAAATTGTTTGGTTAGAGGATTCCATAACCTGTAACCCATCTGCTTTTCATCATATCCAACGAACACATATTTCTCTGCTTTCGGTTCAAGCTTATGTCTGAGTTGAGACGGTACATAAGCATACGCTACTGATCCAAACACTTTGCAGTGATCAAGTGTTGGCTTCTTTCCCCACCATGCTTCATAAGGGGTCATTCCTTTCAATGCTGTACATGGTAATCTGTTTACCAAGTATGTGGCTGTGTTTACAGCTTCAGCCCAAAGATAATTTGGACAATCCTTTTCGTTTAGCATGGCTCGTGCAAATTCAACTAGAACTCGGTTCCTTCTTTCTACTACTCCATTTTGTTGTGGTGTATATCTACAGGTTATTTCTCTCTTAATACCTGCATTCCAAAGATAGTCATTGAATTCTCGAGAGAAGTATTCTCCCCCTCCATCAGACCTCAGTCTTTTAAGTTTTCGTGCGGTAAGTCTTTCAGCATATGCATGAAAATGCCTGAAAGCTCCAAATACTTCTGATTTCTCTTTCAAAACATAAAGAGTTATCCACCTTGTTGCATCATCAATGAATAAAACATAGTACCTTGATCCGCTGATTGATCCTTCTTTCGTTGGCCCCCATATATCTGTATGAATAAGCTCGAGTACTTCATCATGTGTGAATCCTTTCTTCTGGAAAGGTAACCTGTGGGCTTTTCCCAACTGACATGCTTCACACTTGTGAATCATATGTTGATTTTGTATATTTGGTAATCCCAATACTGACTGATTCGTTATCATAGCTTTAATTCCTTTTTCATTGAAATGACCCAATCTCTTATGCCAGAGATCAAGTTCTGTAATTACCTTTTCACCATGTGTGAGTAACGCTTGGCCAATGTTCCCTTGTACTCTTAAAGTAAAGAGTCTGCCTTCTTTCTTACCAGAGACGATCTGATTGTATCCGTTCTCGGGATCTTCTACAAATACACCTTTATTTGTAAATCTGACCTAAAAACCTTTCTCAACTATCTGTCCCACGCTAATCAAATTTTTCGGTATTGTTGGAACATACAAGACATTGGTTAGCAAATCTGCTCCACTCTTGCATTTCACTTTTCCAATTGATTGTACGCTATGTCTCGTATTGTCACCTGTTTGAACAGTGTGACTAGAACTACCTTTTTCTAGTTCTGACATCAGTTCTATATTTCCTGACAAATGATTAGAGCATCCAGAATCAATGTAAAATACCTTTAGGTCTTCGTTTTCCGATGTGCTGATAGAGTTCATCATCAACGATGTATGACTTTCATTCTGCGTGTCGTTTGCGTAGTTGTTGTAGGTGGTGTTGTAGGATTGATTCTGTCCCCAACTTCTTACTCCACCTCTACCATAGCCTCCTCTTTGATTTTGTCTTCCTCTTTGATATCTTCCGCTTCTGCCTCTGCTATTACTGTTTTGATTTTGATTTGATCCTTGTTGATTGTGCCAGCAATCATGAGCCAAATGATTACTGAGTCCACAGATCCAGCAAGCCTTCTTGTTGGTATTCTGGCTACTTCTTCCTCTTCCAAAGCCTCTTGCTCTTCCTCTGCCAGTGCCTTTACCTCTTGTGTAATGGGCCTGAGAACTCGACTCTTCTTCGTCTTTTGTCTTACCTTTTTCTTTCTTTTTGTTCTTCATATACATTGCAGAGCTTTGTCCTTTATCTGCATCTCCTTTCAGGTCTTGCTCATATGTGAGCATCAAACCAAGCAACTGATTTAAATCTGGCACAAAATGATTTAAAGAAAGTTCAGTTGATAGTACAAAAGGTTTCCACCTTTCATCTCCTCTCAAACCTGTGAGCACTTGCGCTATCAATATATGATCTTCGACTTCTTCATTTATGGATCCAAGACTATCTGCTAGATCCTTCATTTTAGTGACATACTCACTTATGCTTTGACTCGACTTCTTTCTGAATGTCGTAAACTCGGACCATAAACTAGCCTTCCTGGCTTTTGTAGTATTTTGGAAATGATCTTCCAATGCACTCCATATGTCCTCTGCTTTCTCCAGACCTCTAATATGCGGTAGTAGATGATCTGTTACGGTATTATAGATGTAGGCTCTTGCCGTTGCATCTTTCTTTTTCCACAGCTTCAAGGCTTCTAATTCTTCTTTTTTCGATTGACTATCATCTTCAAAGGTCGGCTTCTTTTCTTCTCCGGTCACGTACATCATTAAGTCCTTACTCATAAGTAAGGCTTCCATGCGCATTACCCATGCGGGATAATTATCTTTGTCCAACTTATCAATAGTAACGTGGTCTGCCATGATCTTCTTGTTTCTGTTACTTCCAGTGAGCTTTTGAGAATCTTTCTGCTCTTTAGAATCTTTCTCGTTCTGGTTCCACTCGTTGTGGGTAACCGGCTCTTGTTTCCAATAATGGTGAATACTCTGGGCTCTGATTAGATATGCCTAGCTCTCACTCTGATTAGATAATCCTAGCTCTGGCTCTGATTAGATACGCCTAGCTCTGGCTCTGATACCACTGTTGCGGAAATGTGGTATCCTTTCTTTACTCTGATACCACTCCTTGTCGACGCGACGAAGGCTGAACCTTAGTAAGCCTGCGGAAATCGCCACGCCCAAGAAGAACTAAGCTAGAGTGATTCAAAACACTTCTATAATCAACCAATAGCTTAGCGAAGTCTAGCGCTCAACATAAAAGACTGCGCTCTAAATTCACTGGAAGAAATTTCACCGAAACTTCACCGGACTGTCACCAGACTGACATCGTAATCGTACCGGAATTGTACCGGAATGAACTTCAAATCTATTTATAATTACTTCAAGTGAACATACATGAAGTAAGGAGGTGACGCGTGAACTTTCTTGACTTACTGAACTCTTTCTGAAGTTTAAGAGAAAACTCCACCAAATCAGACAACCTCTTTCCGGTCAGACTTTGTACTATGTGTGGATATCTTTTCCACCGGAAA
>CM035421.1:119629512-119637012 GCA_020310875.1 Ceratopteris richardii
ATCAATTCAAGCTCATGTGGAGGATGACGACTTGGTTGCACATACTCTCAACGGACTCAAAGATGATGAGAGATGGAAACCCTTCATTACTTCAGTTTATGTCAGAGGAGAATTACCAGATTTTGATCAACTTATTGCCCTCATGGTCACGGAGGAGATGAATCTAAATGGTTTTACTTCAAATAAAAAAGGATCTCAAGGACAAGCTCTTTATGTAGGATCATCAAGAGGTGGAAACAGAGGTGGAAGAGGTTCAAATAGAGGTCGAGGAAGAAGGAGCGATGATCAAAGGACTTCAAGTGGCTTCTTCAACATAAGAGGAAGAGGAAGATCAAGCGCTAGAGGTACGAGAGGCTACTACAACTACAACCAAAGACAAAGGAGTGAAGATAATAAGAACAATTGCTATATATGTGGAAGGTATGGACACTATGTTAGAGTATGATCAATGTCTACCCCTCATGATTGTATGCACATTTTGTAAGGCCCCCTTTATGAGGAGAAGCCAAGTGTGCATTACCCAATTGATGGGAATCCCAACTTGAATGTTGGATGAAGGTCATATTGGACCATGTAAGATATTATAAGGAAAGGGAGTTACCAGGGTCCCCAATTGTGGGGTCCGGGGCAGCGGTGAGCAGCCCCGGCTGGGGGGTCCAAGGGGGCCAGCGGGCCCCCTGGCTGGGGGGTCCCAGGGGGCCAGCGGGCCCCCTGGTGGGGGTCCGGGGGCAGCGCCCCCGGCGCGACGGTAAAGGGAATATTCCATGGAATATTCCCTGTCGGAGTCAGAAATCATTTATATTTGTTAGGTCGGTTCAACCAGTCTAAGCCGTGTATGGCAATTACGCGGGCGGTGGCCGCCCACGCTCTACCGCCCATGTATAGCCGTCCATGGCAGGCCACCCATGATCCTATATATACATGACTTCTGCACTACCTAAGACATTGAGTTGAGCCAGCATACCTCTACCTTGTATCTCCCTATCTAGAGTTGTCTAGATCACCATTTAAGCTCTACCTTGAGAGCGCACGGGTGGACAACGCCATCATCTTTGTACTTGCTGCTAGTAGAAAATAGTTGAGATTCTCCTATATCTGTTATCTTCTCTGCTATTGCTCCTGTGTTATATTGCGTAACTATTGTCTTACATGGTATCAGAGCTGTAAGGTTCGAATAGCTTGAGAAGTATCATTATTTTAGCCTACTAGCAGACTAGAATATCAGTAGATTATTCGAGTGATTACATGATGGCTTCATCGTCGAACACTAGTCTTGGTGCTTCACCTAATGTTAATGCTGCACCTATTCGAATCCGTCCACCTGCATTCACTGAAGGGAAGCTGGATGGAACCAACTATACACTCTGGAAGTTCAAAATTTCTGCAATTTTGGACTCCTATGAATTACTTGACACTGTCATGGGACCGATGGGATTGGATCCAGAGCCTATACCAGTTGAAGATCCAGCAAATTCAAGATTGATGATTCAGCCAGATCCAGATCTTCTACGAGCTTGGAAGAGGCGGAATGCTGATGCATTATGTGCGATTGTCACTAGTGTAAGTGATTCTGTGCTTACTTTAGTTCAACATACTACTAAAGCACATGAGGCTTGGGGCATATTGGCTCGACAATATGAGACCAAGAACCACACTAGGATACAGAATTTAGAAAATCAGTTGGCAAATGAAAAGCATTCTGATTCTGAAAAGCCTGAAGATTTTATCAAACGGATAAAGCATCTTCAAGATCAATTGGCTGCAGTTGGTGTTGTTATAACACCAGAAGAGCTAGCTCGAAGATCTGTACGTGTTCTTCCAGCAAAGTATGATGGATTAGTAACAGCCCTTAACACTCAGGTAAGGCCAACTCCTCTTACATTTGAAGAGTTTTGTGCCATGCTTTTAGAAGAAGAGATGCGGCTGAAGAATCGGCAAAGTACAACTGATGCTGCATTCTCAGCAAATGCAAAAGGTAAAGGCTCTTCAGAGGGATCAAAGAAGAAGCCAAAGAAGAAAAAGTTCACAGGAAGTTGCTTCTATTGTGAAAAGAAAGGCCATGCCATCAAGGATTGCAGAAAGAAGCAAGCTGATGAACGGAATGGGACTGTAAAATCATCATGGAAGAACAAAGAGTCTGCAAACAACACAGAGCTGGAACTTTGGGTAGCTATTGAAGAGGTATGTTCATCTGCTCAAGCTCGTGTTGATGAGCCATGGATTTTAGATAGTGGAGCTTCTCGCCATATGACTAGTAAAAAGGATTGGTATAGTTCCCTAGTGCCTCTACGGGAATCCATCAATGTAGTGGTGGGAAACGACTCCAAGTGTCCAGCTGAAGGAACTGGAACCATCTCTTTTATCACTTCTCCAGGTGTTGAGAAAAAGTTATCCGATGTTCTCTATGTACCTACACTCAAAAGAAATTTGTTGTCAGTTTCTGCAATAACAGATCGTGGACTCGAAGTTCACTTCAATAAGAGTGGTGCGGAAATCATGGATTCATCAGGTAATGTTGTAGGTAAAGGCACACGACGGGATAACTTGTATGAGTTAAGTGCTTTAACTGCTACAGAAGATAAAGATGTAAGCAGGTTATGGCACCAACGATTTGGGCATCTCGGATTTGCAGTTTTGAAGGAGATGCAACGAACAGGGATGGTTGCTCATTTGCCTGCATTTTCAGAGTTGCAGGAACCTTGTGAAGCTTGTATGATGGGCAAGCAACAACGAAAGGCATTTCCAAGAGAGACCAGCAATCGATCTCAAGCTCCTCTAGAGTTGGTACATGCTGATCTCTGCGGTAAAATGTCTACACCTGCTTTAGGAGGATCTTTCTACTTCTTGCTGTTAGTCGACGATTATAGTAGAAAGATGTGGGTTTATTTCATTCGAGAGAAGGCTGATGCTTTTGAAAAATTTAAAGCGTGGCATAAGTATGTAGAAAGTGAATCAGGAAGGAAACTGAAGAAATTTAGAACAGATAGAGGAGGTGAATTCTTGTCAACAGAATTCAACAATTACTGTAAGGAGCATGGTGTGAAAAGGCAACTTACCACAGCTCATACACCTCAACAAAATGGCGTTGTTGAGCGCAGGAACAGGACAGTAGTTGAAATGGCTCGTTGTATGTTAAAGGCTCAAGACATGCCTGATTCATTCTGGGCAGAAGCAGTCAATACAGCAGTCTACATCCTCAATCGAAGCTACACAAAAGCTCTGAAGGGGATGACTCCTCAAGAAGCATATTCTGGTAAAAAGCCTTCAGTTTTGCATTTCAGAATTTTTGGTTGTTTCTGTTATGCACATATTCCTGATTCAACAAGATCAAAGTTGGATTCAAAAAGCAAAAAGTGTGTCTTCCTAGGATATAGTGAAGAGTCTAAAGCATACAGGTTATGGGATCCTGAGGCAAGGAAGATTTTTGTCAGCCGAGATGTGGTGTTTGATGAACGACCACACTTAGTAGAAGATAAAGGTAAATCTACTATCTCATCAAACGGAGAAATATCTCACCTTGTGCCTATCAAAAGACAGGTTAAAGTTGAGGAGGAGGAAACATCTGATGGAGAAGTTTCCTCAATAAAAAGCCAACCAATTGTAGCTGCACAGCGTAAGCCACTACCGAAGTGGGCACAACAGCTCTTTGATGATCACAATCCACATGTAGATGCACCAGAATCATCATCGGATGGATTACGAAGATCAAAGAGAATAGAGGAGCAAAGAAGAGCCTCAGAACACATTGTTAACATGGCTCTAATGGCAGATATCATGGGTTCGATAAAGGAACCTACCACCATTGAAGAAGCCATTGATGATCCAGATTGGAGAGCGGCAATGCAGTCTGAGTATGATAGTATACTCAAAAATGATACATGGGATCTAGTCGACTTGCCGCCAAAGAAGAAGGTAATAGGTACTAAATGGATTTGGAAAGCTAAGTATAAAGCTGATGGAACATTAGAAAAGTATAAGGCACGATTAGTTGCACAGGGTTTTTCACAGATTGAAGGATTTGATGTTCAAGAAACTTTTGCACCAACAGCACGCATGACAACTATTCGGACGGTACTTGCAGTAGCTGCACAAAAGTCTTGGCCTATTTTCCAGATGGATGTGAAATCTGCATTTTTGAATGGTCACCTCAAGGAGGAGGTATATGTATCTCAACCACCAGGTTTTGAGGTGCCCAATTCAGAAAATAAAGTTTGCAGGTTGAAGAAAGCTTTGTATGGACTTAAGCAAGCTCCACGGGCTTGGTACCAACGAATTGATCATTTTTTCAAAAATATGGGTTTTGAAAGAAGTACTTCTGATGCTAACTTGTATGTAACGAAAAGGGATAGCAAGCTAGTTGTTGTCATTGTATATGTAGATGATTTGATCATTACAGGAGATCATCAGGAACTCATCAATCAAACTCGGATCAGCTTGGGCACTGAGTTTGAAATGACAGACTTAGGTCTACTCCATTTTTGTCTAGGAATTGAAGTATGGCAAAGGAAGGATGGCATTTTCATCTCACAACAAAAATATTCCAAAGAAATTCTCAAGGCATTTGGAATGGTGGACTGCAAACCAACTAGCTCACCTATGGAGGTAAATCATAAGCTATCTATGGATGATAACATGCCTGATGTAGATGCTAAGAAGTATAGAAAGCTCGTTGGAAGTCTTATTTTTCTGTGCAACACTAGACCAGACATTTGCTATGCTGTTGGAGTGTTAAGCAGGTTTTCCAACAAACCTAAGGAGAGTCACTGGAATGCTGGAATGCGAATTCTAAGGTACATTGCAGGAACCTTGGATTTTGGTATTTTGTATACCACAGGTGATACACTCCAAGGATATTGTGATTCAGATTGGGCTGGAGATTGTGATTCTAGAAAATCAGTTTCTGGATATTGTTTCTCACTTGGTTCAGGAATATTTTCTTGGGTAAGTAGGAAGCAACCAACTCTCGCACTCTCCTCCACTGAAGCAGAGTACAAAGCAGCTTGTTTTGCTTCTTGTGAGGCAGTCTGGTTAAGGAGAATTCTTGCAGATATAGGCTTTCCATCAAATATGCCAATTGTACTCAAGTGTGATAATCAAAGTTGTATGGCTATTGCAAAGAACCCAGTATTTCATGCTCGCACCAAGCACATAGAAGTACAGTACCATTACATTCGTGAGCTAATTGAAGATGAAATTGTGGAGCTAGAATATTGCCCAACAGAGGCAAATTGTGCTGACATATTCACTAAAGCACTTGGAAGAGAGCAGCTCAACAAGCATCTTCAACAGATGGGCATAGGACCGAGACCTACTTGATTTATCATCGGTAAACATTGAGGGGGGGTGTTAGAGTATGATCAATGTCTACCCCTCATGATTGTATGCACATTTTGTAAGGCCCCCTTTATGAGGAGAAGCCAAGTGTGCATTACCCAATTGATGGGAATCCCAACTTGAATGTTGGATGAAGGTCATATTGGACCATGTAAGATATTATAAGGAAAGGGAGTTACCAGGGTCCCCAATTGTGGGGTCCGGGGCAGCGGTGAGCAGCCCCGGCTGGGGGGTCCAAGGGGGCCAGCGGGCCCCCTGGTGGGGGTCCGGGGGCAGCGCCCCCGGCGCGACGGTAAAGGGAATATTCCATGGAATATTCCCTGTCGGAGTCAAAAATCATTTATATTTGTTAGGTCGGTTCAACCAGTCTAAGCCGTGTATGGCAATTACGCGGGCGGTGGCCGCCCACGCTCTACCGCCCATGTATAGCCGTCCATGGCAGGCCACCCATGATCCTATATATACATGACTTCTGCACTACCTAAGACATTGAGTTGAGCCAGCATACCTCTACCTTGTATCTCCCTATCTAGAGTTGTCTAGATCACCATTTAAGCTCTACCTTGAGAGCGCACGGGTGGACAACGCCATCATCTTTGTACTTGCTGCTAGTAGAAAATAGTTGAGATTCTCCTATATCTGTTATCTTCTCTGCTATTGCTCCTGTGTTATATTGCGTAACTATTGTCTTACACACTATGCCAAAGATTGTTATCAAAATGAAAATAATCAAGGTGGTAATCGAAGAGGAGGCTATTCAAGAAGAGGTAAACAACAAGGAAATTATGCAGTTGAAGGAAAAAGTGATGATTATGATTCTCTTCTTATGATGAATGTAGAAACTAAGATGAATTGCAATAGCGATGTATGGTATGTAGATTGTGGTTGTTCTAATCACATGTCTCATGATGCTTCATGGTTTTCTAATATGCATAATCCGTCATGTAAAGGTCATGTTGAAACAGGAGATGATACAACACATAAGATTATGCAGGTTGGAGATGTTGTTATGCAGGATAAGAGCAAGAAAAATTGCTTGAAGGATGTACTTTATGTGCCAACGATCACTAAGAATTTGATGTCGGTTGGTCAAATGGTAGAAAAAGGTCTACAAGTGAGATTTAATCATGCAGGTTGCTTCATTGAGGATCCAAAGCAAAGGAGGTTAATTGCTAGAGGTCAAAAACAAGGTAGATTGTTTACATTCAAGGTAAACCCAAATCATACAAACTATTTCTCTTATGGTATGCATCGAATAGCAGAGCTTGATCTATGGCACAAAAGGATTGGACACATGAATGTACACAGGTTAAAAGAGCTATCAAAGAAGAGGATTGTTGAAGGATTACCTGATCTTACTAAGCAACATATGGTGCATCTTTGTGAAGCATGTCAAATGGGTAAGCAGAGTAGACAACCTTTCAAGCATTCAAGCTATGTAAGTGATGGTTTGCTAGATCTCATACACACAGATGTGTGGGGACCTACTAAAGAGGCATCCTTGGTTGGTAATAAGTACTATGTATCATTCATTGACGATCATAGTAGAATGACATTTGTGTATTTTATTAAACATAAGAGTGAGGTCTTTGATTGTTTCAAGAAGTTCAAATCATATGTCGAAAAGAAAACAGGAAGGTATATTAAGAAGCTAAGATCCGATGGAGGAGGAGAGTATTTCTCTCAAGCTTTTACTGATTTTTTGTATGATGAAGGTATCAAAAGAGAAGTTACATGCAGGTATACTCCACAACAAAATGGAGTCGCAGAAAGAAGAAACAGAATCAAAGCAGAAGCATCTAGAAGCATGCTTAATGATATGTGTTTGCCTAATTATTTTTGGGCTGAAGCTGTTAGCACAAGTGTTTACATTATGAATAGAGTTCCGACTGTTGGAGTTCATCATTTGACACCATATGAGGTATGGCATGGAAGGAAACCAAGTGTAAGTCATTTGAAAGTATTTGGCTGTGTATGTTATGTACATGTACCTAGTGAGGTGAGATCTAAACTTGATGCGAAATCAGAAAAATGTATATTTATTGGTTATGCAGATACTCAAAGAGGATATAGATGCTGTAATCCTCATACCAATAAGGTTGTTGTGTCAAGAGATGTAAACTTTGATGAATCACTTTCATGGTATGCAGATAAGAATTGTTTGCA
>CM035421.1:119652012-119657012 GCA_020310875.1 Ceratopteris richardii
AGAATCTTGTAAGCTACCATAGTTAAATCCTTAGGATGATAAGGAGTAGAGTCATAGACGCGAGATGAGTCCAAAGTCATGTATATATAAGATAATTGTGACAAGAAATGTATGAGAGAAAGTAATAGAGTCATTTTGTAGATGACAATTTTGAGGAGGATGTGTAGAGAGTTTTTTCCCAGAAAATAGCGACGGGTTTTTCTCTGAGTGCTCTCTGTCTGATCATGTGGATCAGAAATCCTTTTGTACACATCTAATTGAGAAGCTAATGAAGCTATGTCTAGAGTTTCAGAATCTAATTCCTCTCCTACTGTGAGAATGATCATTAGGAACATTCATATGTAGAATGTGAGAACTGAAGCCAAAAGTAGCGCACTTTTCCGTCTCAGTATTTTGATCAGATCTGAGTGTATACTGTAAAGTTTTTGATGAGTGAGCACTTAAAATTTAAGTTAGAAGATGAGGAAGCTATGGCTAAAAGCATTTAGCAAAACGGGTTTCAGATTGGGAGAAATCAAGTTAAGAAGTTGACTATGTCGAAGGCGCAACTTCTGAGAGTCATTTTCTGACATGTATTTGATCTTAATGATCAAATTAAACTTTTGGTGATTAGTTTTGAGAACTAATGGCTAGTATGATTGCGCAAAGGTATTGCTAATACTTGTGCATCATTTACTTGAAGAAATTTGAAGATTTGTGCAGGTAAAGAAGTTGATATCTGAAGCAGACTTTCTGAAGTTGACACTTCTTCACTCAGAGAAGTGTTGTTTAAAGTTTTGGTAAAAAGGAACATTGTTTGTGTAAAGTTTGGTTTATAGCTGACATAGAAGTGTTCTTAAGTCAGTGTAGATCAAACCTTTGGAGATAAAGAGGTCTCCAACAGTGGTATCAGAGCTAAAGGTGAAGTACAAGAGAAGAAAAGATAATCGAAGTTCCGACTGGTGCAGATATTGAAGATCTTCCAAATCAAAGGAGGATAAGGACAAATTATTGAAGATAACTTGCAGAAGTTCATAGTACAAGTTTGAAAGAATCAAGAAGGACAAAGAATATATCAAAGGTACACTTTCTCTTCATAAACCATAGTAATTTCAGATACAGAAAGTCAAGGATGGGAGAAAGCTTGCAAATTGATAAGCTAGATAGGGAGAACTATCCAGCATGGTCCATGAGGATGGAAGCACACCTCATGAGCAAAGACCTTATAGCATTTATTACAGGAGATGAAGAAAAACCTGAGTTTGCAGATTCTAGTATTCCTACTAGGGAAGAGCTTGCAATATTGAAGACTTGGATGAGAAAGGATGCTCAAGCAAGGAGTATCATCTACATGGCTGTAAATGATTATCTTCTACCTCACATCAGAGGTTTGGAAAGTGCTACAGATGTTTGGAATGCCTTGGAAGAGCATTTCCAAAATACTACTAAGTCAAGGAAGTCCTCACTATGGGCTGAGTTCACAACATTCAAGAAGAAGAGCTCACAATCAATTTCAGATTATGTGGCAAGGATGAAAGATATTGCAGATAGCTTGGGAGCAGTGGATGAAGACATTGAAGAGGAAAAGTTGGTAAGACAAATACTTACAGGTCTAAGAGGTGATGAGAAGTGGAAGCCTTTTATATTGTCCATAGAATTGTCACTTGATCACTTTACTCCTGACCTTAATCAATTGCTAGGACACATGCTAACCTTTGAGCAGGATCTTAAAGGAGACAATGATAGAAGTACAAGTCAAGCTATGTACTCCAAAGACAAGAAAAAGAATGGCAAGGGAAAGCAATCAAATGATGATGAAGGGAATTCAAATCAAGCCAACTTCACAAAAGGGAAGACAAATTTCAGAGGTAAAGGAAGAGGAGGTAAGAACAAAGATAATGCTAAAGCTTGTTGGATTTGTGGCAGAACAAATCATTTGGCAAATGATTGTTGGTATAATAATCAAAGTGGAGGATACAACAATCAGAATTATAGTCAAAGAGGTAGAGGAGGCAGAAACCAAAGAGGCAATTTCAGAGGAAGAGGTGGTAGGACATCATATGGTAGAGGAGGTGGAAGAAACTTCCAATCTCAGTCCTACAACAATAATTATTACAATTATGCATCAGATCAGAAGGATGACATGACTCTTATCCTGAATGCAACTCATGAATCAATGGGAGAAGATCAAAGAGTGTTTTATATTGACTCAGGGTGCAGCAACCATCTGAGTGGGAATCTATCCTTGATGACTGATATGGAAGCAAGGGTGAATGGACATACAGTTCAAACAGGTGACAATACCAAACATAAAGTGGAGAGCATTGGATCAGTGAAGACAAAGAGTGGAAGTACACTTCTGAGTAAGGTACTTTATGTTCCTACTATTCCTAAAAATTTGATAAGTGTAGGGCAAATTGTGGAGAAAGGATATGAGGTAAGATTTACAAATGATGGTGTCTATGTACAAGATCCAAATCAGGGATATAGAACCATAATTGCAGGTAAAAAGGAAGGAAGATTGTTCACTCTCAAAGTCCAAGGTAATGTGGGACATGCATTGTTTACCTATGGAGGTCAAAAGGTATCTGAATTAGACCTATGGCATAAAAGGCTAGGTCATTTCAATGAGAGAGCTATAAAGGAGATGTCAAAGAATCAGATAGTGCTTGGATTGCCAAACATTGAAGGGCAACATATGGTGTACAAGTGTGAAGCTTGTCAATTAGGTAAAGCACATAAAGGTTCTTATAACAAATCAGGGTACAAGTATTCAAATATGCTTGAATTGGTTCATACAGATGTATGGGGACCCTCAAGGGACTATAGCATAAATGGATCCAGATATTATGTGTTGTTTGTTGATGATGCAACCAGGTGGATTACTTTGTATGTAATCAAGGACAAATCAGAAGTCTTCAAGACATTCAAACATTTTCATGCTTATGCAGAAAGGATCACATGACAAAAGTTAAAGAGATTAAGATCAGATGGAGGGGGAGAGTATTTCTCAAAAGAGTTTGATGATTATTTGTGGAATGCAGGTATCAAAAGAGAAGTGACTTGCAGGTACTCCCCTCAACAAAATGGAGTAGCTGAAAGGAGAAATAGGACTCTTGTAGAATTTGCAAGAGCCATGATGAAGGAAAAGAATTGTCCAAATTACTTATGGGCAGAGGCCATTAACACTGCAACATATCTTGTGAATAGGTTGCCTTGCAAAGCTTTGGATGGAGGAACCCCTTATGAAGCATGGTGGGGTAAGAAACCTAGTCTTGATCATTGTAAAGTATTTGGATGTATTGCATATGCTTATGTTCCTTCACAATTAAGACATAAGCTAGAACCAAAAGCAGAGAAGTATGTGTTTATTGGATATGATGATAGACAGATGGGTTACAGATTGTGGAGTCCATCCACAAAGCAATTTCTTGTTACTAAAGATGTGACATTTGATGAGCAAAACACATGGTATACAGGATCACCAAATGAGTATGCAGGTGTTGAAGAAGTTCAAAGGAAAGGAAAGGCAAAGGTAAAAGTTTGTGAAGAAATTGTTGATGAAGTTGATTCTAGATGTAGAGTGCAGGATCATGTAGAAGAAGGGCCAAGATTTGATCCAGAATCAAATGAGGCTGAAACTTCAAGAAGTGCAGAAATCAGAAGATCTACAAGAGAAAGGAAAGAGCCTATAAGGTATAGTTATGATACATCTTTCCTAACAACAAAAGATTATGCCTACATTGTGAAAACAGAAGAAGATCCAACCACTTATGAAGAAGCCAAAGGTAAACAGAATTGGGAGAAGGCAATGCAAGAAGAGTATGATGCTCTACTTGAAAATGAAACTTGGGAGTTAGTACCAAGACCAAAGAATCAGAAGGTCATTGGATGCAAGTGGGTATATAAAACAAAGAGGTTTGCAGATGGTAAGGTGTCTAGATATAAGGCTAGACTTGTGGTTAAAGGTTATGCCCAAACTTATGGGGTAGATTATGATGAAACCTTTAGTCCTGTTGCTAAGATGTCTACAATTAGGACATTGATTGCTATTGCTACTTGCAAGGGATGGAAATTATCACAATTGGATGTGAAGAATGCATTTCTTAATGGTTACATTGCAGATGAAGTATATATGGAGCAACCAGAAGGCTTCATGGAATCAATTGGATCAGATTATGTGTGTAAGCTCAAGAGAGCTTTATATGGGTTGAAGCAAGCCCCAAGAGCTTGGAATTACAGATTGGTCAAGTTCTTGAATGAATGTGGTTTTCAAGCATCAAAGGCAGATAGTAGCTTGCTAGTGAAGGCAAGTGAAAATGGATACATTTACATGTGCATTTATGTTGATGATATTATTGTTACAGGAACAGATGCTCAAGGAATCAATGAACTCAAAAAGCAAATAGAGAAGGAGTTTAAGATAAGTGACTTGGGAAACTTATCTTATTTTCTAGGAATGCAGATTGTGTATACTCAACATGGAGTATATGTTTCACAAGAGAGATACTTGAAGAATCTTCTAGTCAAGTTTAACATGGAAGATAGCAGGACCTCAACTACACCATTGGAGGTAAATCATAAATTAAGCAGGTATGGAGGTGAAGAGTTCAAAGATATGAAGAAATATCAGAGTTTGGTAGGTAGTCTAATCTATGCTACCTTGACAAGGCCAGATCTATCATATGCAGTAGGTGTGTTGTCACAATTCATGCATTGTCCAAAGAAGACTCATTGGATTGCAGCCCAAAGGGTACTCAGATATATCAAAGGAACCCTAAGTGAAGGTTTGTACTATGGTTTCACTTCTGACACAAGAATCAAAGTGTTTAGTGATGCAGATTGGGCAGGTGACTCAGATGATAGAAGGTCTACTCATGGATATCTATGTTATGTTGGAGATAAGCTAGTATCTTGGTGTTCAAAGAAGCAACATACAGTTGCTTTATCATCCACAGAAGCTGAGTATAAGGGAATGGTAGAAGCTGCAAAAGAAGTCATATGGTTGAAGACCTTGATGA
>CM035421.1:119672012-119677012 GCA_020310875.1 Ceratopteris richardii
AATGTTTAGAAAGTTTATAATAGAGAGCGCAATAGTGAGCGCAATAGACATAGTAGATGCAAGAGTGCATATGTAGAGATGAATAATAAAACCTGAAATCTCGGGTATTCATATGAGAGAGAGAGAGAGATGGTAAGGAAAAACTACTCAGAATAGGAGAGTTTTCCATGGCTATGAGCAAAGAGAGGCCAAGCCATTATGTACACATCTTCTCTAATAGAAAACACATGTTCATGTGGAAAGATCTGAGCGCATTCTTCTTGTGTGAAGAAATCTAAATGATTTCATGTTACTATGAAAGTTAGTTAACAGTTACAATTTTCTCAGTACACATTTTACGGTATTTCTACAAGTTAGATCTCACTGTATAGTGTAAAGTTTCTCATGAGAGATAGCTTATCTTGAAGCCAGTAATCTCAACTACAAATTGATCAAAGAGTTTTGTGAAACGGGACATGTACACACAGTACTAAGTCTGACCGTAAAGGTATCCAGAACTAGTGAAGTTTTCCTTCAAACTTCAGATGAAGTTCATGCACTAAAGGAAGCTCAGGTATAACTTCCTTATTTCATCTACAGTCATTTGAAGTAACTACAAGCAGAATTGCAGTTGGTTCCGGTAAATTTCCGATAACATTTCGATCACATTCTGGTGAGATTCCGATGAAAGTCCGGTAGAATTCCGGTGAGTTCAAAACATAATTTTGGTATAGTTAAGTGATCGAAAGATAAAGTTGAAGTAAACCAGATCAGAATTGAAGCCTGAAGAAAAAGTGAAGCTTTATGTAAAGTGAATTTTTGAATTTCACTAAACATAGTTGTGAAGTTTTGAGTTTCAGGAAACTTGCTAAGCTATTGATGATTATAGAGGTGTTCTAACATCACTTTAGCTTAGTTCTTGTGGCATGGCAAATTCCGCAGCTTAATTATCAAGCTTTTGCCACAATGCCAACAAGTGGTATCAGAGCAGAAAAGGTTCTGAAGAGAAGAAAGGTTCTCAAGAGTAAACGGAAGTGTAGATACAAGAGAAGTTGAAGAATTCTTTGTTGGAAAGGTGGAAGCTGAGGTGATCAACAACAAACGGAATCAAAGAAGCGTTCCGAAGTCACTCTCAAAGGTAAGGGTTTACAAAAGGTAAAATCCTTTAACGTTATACTCACCGGCAATAACAGAAACAAGAAGATCATGGCAGATCACGTTTCTATTGACAAATTGGACAGAGATAACTATCCCGCATGGGTAATGCAAATGGAAGCCTTACTTATGAGTAAGGACTTAATGATATATGTGACAGGAGAAGAAAAGAAGGCTACTTTTGGAGATGACAGTCAACCAAAGAAAGAAGAGTTAGAAGCCTTGAAGTTGTGGCAGAAGAAAGATGCAACATCAAGAGCTTATATTTACAATACCATTACAGATCGTCTACTACCACATATTAGAGGTCTGGAGAAAGCGGAAGACATATGGAGTGCATTGGAAGATCATTTCCAAAACACTACCAAAGCTAGGAAGGCTAGCTTATGGTCAGAATTTACAACATTCAAGAAAAAGCAAAGTCAAAGCATTAGTGATTATGTCACTAAGATCAAGGACTTGGCAGACAGTCTTGGATCTATTGACGAGGATATCAAAGACCACATGTTAATAGCGCAGTTGCTTGCAGGACTGAGAGGAGATGAAAGGTGGAAACCTTTGGTACTCTCAACTGAACTTTCATTAAATCATTTTGTACCAGATTTAAATCAGTTGCTTGGACTAATGCTAACATTTGAGCAAGATTTGAAGACAGATGGAGATAAAGGACATAGTTCTACTATGTACGCAAAGAGTAAGAAGAAAGGTGACAAAGGAAAAGAAAAAGATGAAGAAGAGATGACTACTCAAGCAAATTTTTCAAGAGGAAGAGGTAATGTCAGAAGTAGAAGTAGAGGTAATACAAAAGGAAGAGGTAATCAGAATAACAACAAGAAGTCTTTTTGGATCTGTGGATTAAGCAATCACTTAGCTCATGATTGTTGGCATAATTCTCAAGGATCAAGTCAGAATCAAAATAACAATAGCAAAGGCAGAAGCGGAAGACATCAAA
The DNA here is from genome assembly GCA_020310875.1 of Ceratopteris richardii. Taxonomy (NCBI): domain Eukaryota; kingdom Viridiplantae; phylum Streptophyta; class Polypodiopsida; order Polypodiales; family Pteridaceae; genus Ceratopteris; species Ceratopteris richardii. The sequence continues at coordinate 119,674,099 of CM035421.1, forward strand.
GAGGAAGACAAAGCCAAAGAGGCAGATATGGTAGAGGTGGAGCAAGAAGTTGGGAACAGAATCAGTCTCACAACACTACCTACTACAACTATGCAAATGATACACAGAATGACAATCATACGACGTTGATGATGAATTCGATAAGCGTGTTAGATAATGAAGATCTCAAGGTATTCTATATTGACTCTGCTTGTTCAAATCATTTGTCAGGAAATACAGAATTGTTATCAGAATTGGAAGGAGGTATTTCAAATCATATAGTACAAACGGGTGATAACACAAAAGATAATGTGCGGTCAATTGGAAAAGTAAAGTGTAAGAATGGAGCTGACCTACTAACAAATGTTTTGTATGTTCCAACAATCCCAACGAATCTGATCAGCGTGGGATAGATAGTAGAAAAAGGTTTTCAAGTCAGGTTTACAAATGAAGGAGTATTTGTTGAAGATCTAGAGAATGGATACAATCAAATTGTCAATGGTAAAAAGGAAGGTAGACTTTTTACTCTAAAAGTACAAGGGAATGTTGGTCAAGCTTTGATCACACACGGTGATAAAGCATTTACAGAATTAGACCTATGGCATAAGAGGTTAGGACACTTTAATGAAAAAGGAATCAAAACTATCGTGGAAAAACAATCTGTACAAGGATTACCAAATATGAAAAATCAACATATGATTCATAAATGTGAAGCCTGTCAGATGGGAAAAGCACACAGGTTACCATTTCAGAAGAATGGTTACAAACACAATGGTCTGCTAGAACTCATACATACAGATGTATGGGGACCAACAAAAGAAGGATCTATCAGTGGCTCAAGGTATTACGTTCTTTGTATTGATGATGCAACAAGATGGATAACTCTTTATGTTTTGAAAGAGAAGTCAGAAGTATTTGGAGCTTTCAAGCATTTTCATGCATATGCTGAAAGACTTACAAGATAAAAACTCAAAAGACTAAGGTCTGATGGAGGAGGATAATATTTTTCTCGAGAATTCAATGATTAGCTGTGGAATGCAGGTATCAAAAGAGAAATAACTTGAAGGTATACACCGCAACAAAATGGAGTAGCAGAAAGGAGAAACCAAACTCTAGTTGAGTTTGCCAGAGCAATGTTAAAGGAGAAGAATTGTCCAAACTATCTTTGGGTTGAGGCTGTAAATACAGCCACATATCTTGTTAACAGATTACCATGTGTAGCTTTAAATGGAATGACTCCTTATGAAACTTGGTGGGGTAAGAAACCAACACTTGATCATTGAAAAGTGTTTGGATCAGTAGCTTATGCTTATGTACCATCACAACTCAGACATAAGCTTGAACCAAAAGCTGAAAAATACGTATTCATCGGATATGATGAAAAGCAGATGGGTTATAGGTTATGGACAGTGATTATGATAAGACATTTAGTCCAGTGGCAAAAATGTCAACCATAAGGATAGTGATTGCTATAGCAGCATCAAAAGGATGGAAGCTAAGTCAGTTGGATATAAAGAATGCATTTCTAAATGGATATATATCAGATGAAGTCTATATGGAACAACCTGAAGGGTTTGTAAGTTCCAGTTACCCAAATCATGTTTGTAGATTAAGAAGAGCACTCTATGGATTGAAGCAAGCTCCAAGAGCTTGGAATTATAGACTTGTGAAGTATCTCAATGACCTTGGATACCAAAGTTCAAAGGCAAATGCAATTCTACTCATTAAGAGAATAGAAGAAGGTATGATCTACATTTGTATTTATGTAGATGACATTATAATCACAGGTACCTCAGATGAAGGAATCAAGGAGGTAAAGAGATTGCTTGAGAAAGAGTTCAAGATCACTGATCTAGGAAAGTTATCATACTTTCTTGGAATGGAAGTTACATATACAGATCATGGTGTATATGTTTCGGAAGAAAGATATCTCCTAAACTTACTGAAGAAGTTTAACATGGAGAATTGCAGAGAAGCCTCAACACCACTTGAAGTAAATCATAAACTCAGCAAATATGATGGTGTAGAGTTTAAAGATATGAGGAAATATCAATCTTTAGTGGGAAGTTTGATTTACGCTACGCTAACAAGACCAGATCTTAGTTATGCAGTAGGAGTTCTCTCATATTTTATGCATTGTCTGAAGGATCAACATTGGGTTGCAGGGCAGAAAGTTCTTAGATATATCAAAAGAACTATAAAGGAAGGATTATATTATCCTTTTACATCAGATATACAGCTGAGAGCATATAGTGACTCAGACTGGGCAGGAAGTCAAGATGACAGAAGATCGACACATGGGTATATGATATACCTAGGAGATAAGCTTGTGAGCTGGTGTTGAAAGAAGCAGCATACAATGGCTTTATCGTCGAATGAAGCTGAGTATAAAGGACTTGTGGAAGCAGCAAAAGAAGTGATATGGATGTAGACTTTGTTCAAAAGCATGGGTATTGATCAAGGTATACCTATCATACATGGAGACAATATGAGTTCATTGTATCTTGTAGCAAATCCAGTATTTCATGCAAGAACAAAGCATATAGAGATTCAATATCATTTCCTGAGGGAAAAGATAATGGAGAAGAGATTGAAATAGTATTCACTCCTACAAAAGATCAGATTGCAGATATTATGACAAAGAGCTTGGATGGAGTAAAGACAAGCAGATTCAAAGAAATGGCAGGAATAAAAGAAAAGAAGAATATAAGAAAGATCAAAAGATGTCAATTAGTGATTGAGGGGGAGCTGTTGATGATTCACTCACTAATTAGACATAAAAGACATGAAGATATATGAAGGAAGACGAAGAGAAGCAGAAACAAAGCATTCAGAAAAATCAAAGCCTTAGTGAAGGGACAAATTCATGCCTGTAATATACAGCGTAAAAACTTCCAGAATTATGAGTTTTTGAATCTCGGATAAAAATCTGTAT
>CM035421.1:119684512-119689512 GCA_020310875.1 Ceratopteris richardii
TCCGCGTCAGTTAATACTAACTAACTTATATAGACTTTCTCATTCCCGTGATTTTTAAAAAACTTCTAGAACTAAAGTGAACTAACTTTACAAGTATGATACACTTGTGAATTTGTCCCTTCACATAGGCATGGGGTTTTCTTTCTAAGATTTGACCTTCAAATATATGTCTAATTAGTGATTGTTTCTCCAACAGCTCCCCCTCAATCACTAATTGACATTCCCTGTTTCTTCATATCATCTTCTTTTCTTTTACTCCTACCATGCTTTTGAATCTGCTGGTCTTCACACCATCCAAGCTCTTTGTCATTATGTCTGCTAACTGATCTTTAGTAGAAATGTACTCCACTTCAATCTCCTTCTCCATTAGCTTTTCTCTGAGAAAATGATATTGTATCTCTATGTGCTTTGTCCTTGCATGAAATACTGGATTTGCTGCAAGATAAAGTGAACTTATATTATCTCCATGTATTGTAGGTGTACCTTGATCAATGCCTAAGCTCTTGAACAATGTCTGCATCCATATGACTTCCTTAGCTGCTTCCACAAGTCCTTTGTACTCTGCTTCAGTTGATGATAATGCTACTGTATGTTGTTTCTTTGAACACCAACTTACAAGCTTATCACCAATGTATATCATGTAACCATGAGTTGATCTTCTGTCATCTTGGTTACCTGCCCAGTCTGAGTCACTGTAGGCTCTTAACTTCAAATCTGATGTAAAAGGATAATATAATCCTTCCTTTATAGTTCCTTTGATATATCTGAGAACTCTTTGACCTGCAATCCTATGTGGGTCCTTTGGACAATGCATGAATTGTGACAAAACTCCCACTGCATAACTAAGATCTGGTCTTGTTAGTGTAGCATAAATCAAACTACCCACAAGAGATTGATACTTCCTCATATCTTTGTATTCTGCACCATCATATTTACTGAGCTTGTGATTAACTTCAAGTGGAGTTGAAGCTTCTCTGCAATTTTCCATATCAAACTTCTTCAATAAATTCAGAAGATACCTTTCTTGTGATACATATATGCCATGATCTGTATAAGTAACTTCCATTCCAAGAAAGTATGACAACTTTCCTAGATAACTGATCTTGAATTCTTTTTCAAGTAATCTCTTTACCTCCTTGATTCCTTCATCTGAAGTACCTGTGATTATAATGTCATCTACATAAATACAAATGTAGATTGTACCTTCCTCTGTTCTTTTGATAAGTAGACTTGAATCTGCTTTTGAACTTTGATATCCAAGATCATTGAGATACTTCACCAGTGTATAGTTCCAAGCTCTTGGAGCTTGCTTCAATCCATACAATGCTCTTCTCAACCTGCAAACAAAATTTGGATACCTGGAATCTATAAACCCTTGAGGTTGTTCCATGTATACCTCATCTGATATGTATCCATTCAAGAATGCATTTTTTATATCCAATTGACTTAGGGTCCATCCTTTTGAAGCTGCAATAGCAATGATTGTCCTTATAGTTGACATCTTAGCTACAGGACTGAATGTCTCATCATAATCTATGCCATAGGTCTGGGCATAGCCTTTCACCACCAATCTAGCTTTGTATCTGGCTATACTTCCATCTGCAAGCTTCTTCACTTTATAAACCCATTTATTTCCAATTACTTTCTTACCATTTGGTTTAGGAACAAGTTCCCATGTCTTGTTCTCCTCCAGTGCATTGAACTCTTCCTTCATTGCTTCTTCCCATTGCTTTTTACCTTTAGCTTCATCATAGTTCTGGGGTTCTTCATCATCTTTCACCATATATGCATAGTTCTTCTGAGTTATGTAAGAAGTATCATAAGAATACCTTTCTGGTTGTCTCCTTGTCCTGCTTGACCTTCTTGGTTCACATTCTTCATAAGTTTCTGGATACACCTCTTCATCAAATATAGGAGCTTCTTCATTCATTCTTGTTAATCCACTTCTGGATGTACTTGCTTGCATATAGTCTTCATCTCTATTCACCTGCACAATTGATTTTCCTTTCTCACATCTTCTTACCTCTTCTTCAAATTCTTCAGCTGTATGACTTTGATCTGCATACCAACTTTTCTGTTCATCAAATGTAACATCTCTAGAAACAATAAATTGTTTGGTTAGAGGATTCCACAATCTGTAACCCATCTGCTTTTCATCATAACCAATGAACACATATTTTTCTGCCTTTGGTTCAAGTTTATGCCTAAGTTGTGATGGCACATAAGCATATGCAATTGATCCAAACACTCTACAATGATCTAGTGTTGGTTTCTTACCCCACCAAGCTTCATATGGAGTCATTCCATTCAGAGCTGCACATGGTAATCTATTCACAAGATATGTAGCTGTATTTACAGCCTCAGCCCAAAGATAATTTGGACAGTTCTTCTCCTTTAGCATAGCTCTAGCAAACTCAACCAAAGTCCTGTTCCTTCTTTCTGCTACACCATTTTGTTGTGGTGTATACCTGCAAGTTATTTCTCTCTTAATACCTGCATTCCAAAGATAATCATTGAACTCTTGGGAGAAGTATTCTCCCCCTCCATCAGACCTCAGTCTCTTAAGCTTTTGACCTGTGACTCTCTCTGCATATGCATGAAAATGCTTGAAAGCTCCAAACACTTCTGATCTTTCCTTCAAAACATATAATGTTATCCATCTTGTAGCATCATCAATGAAAAGAACATAATACCTTGAGCCACTGATAGATCCTTCTTTTGTTGGTCCCCATACATCTGTATGAATGAGCTCAAGTACTCCATCATGTTTGAATCCTTTCTTTTGAAATGGTAACCTGTGTGCTTTACCCATTTGACATGCTTCACATTTATAAACCATATGTTGACTTTGCACATTTGGTAATCCTAGTACAGACTGATTAGCAACCATAGCTTTAATTCCTCTTTCATTGAAATGACCTAATCTCTTATGCCAGAGATCAAGTTCTGTAATCACTGCTTCACCATGTGTGAGCAAAGCTTGACCAATGTTCCCTTGCACTCTTAAAGTAAAGAGTCTACCTTCTTTCTTACCAGAGACAATCTGATTATATCCATTCTCTGGATCTTCCACAAATACTCCTTCATTTGTAAACCTGACTTGAAAACCTTTTTCAACTATCTGTCCCACACTAATCAAGTTTTTAGGTATTGTAGGAACATACAAAACATTGGTTAGCAAATCTGCTCCACTCTTGCATTTCACTTTTCCAATTGAATGTACACTATGTCTTGTATTATCACCAGTTTGAACTGTGTGACTAGAAATGCCTTTTTCCAATTCTGACATCAATTCTATGTTTCCTGACAAATGATTAGAACATCCAGAGTCAATGTAAAATACCTTTAGATCTTCTTTATCTGATGTGCTGATTGAATTCATCATCAATGATGTATGACTTTCATTCTGTGTGTCATTTGCATAGTTGTAGTAGGTGGTGTTGTAGGATTGATTCTGTCCCCAACTTCTTCCTCCACCTCTACCATAGCCTCCTCTTTGACTTTGTCTACCTCTTTGAAAATTACTTTGATATCTTCCACCTCGGCCTCTGCTATTGTTGTTCTGATTTTGATTTGATCCTTGTTGGTTGTGCCAACAGTCATGAGCCAAATGATTACTCAATCCACAGATCCAGCAAGCCTTTTTGTTGTTATTTTGATTACCTCTTCCTCTTCCAAAACCTCTTGCTCTTCCTCTACCAGTGCCTTTACCTCTTGCATAATAAGCTTGAGAACTAGACTCCTCTTCATCCTTTGCTTTACCTTTATCTCCTTTCTTCTTGTTCTTCATGTACATTGCAGAACTTTGTCCTTTATCTCCATCTCCCTTCAAGTCTTGCTCATATGGGAGCATCAAACCAAGCAACTGGTTCAAATCTGGAACATAATGATTCAAAGAAAGTTCTGTTGATAAGACAAAAGGTTTCCACCTTTCATCCCCTCTCAAACCTGCAAGTAGCTGAGCAATCAATCTGTGATCTTCAACATCTTCATCTATGGATCCAAGACTATCTGCAAGATCCTTCATCTTAGTGACATAATCACTAATGGTTTGACTTTGCTTCTTCTTGAATGTTGTAAACTCTGACCATAGACTTGCTTTCCGTGCTTTAGTAGTACTTTGGAAATGATACTCCAATGCATTCCATATATCTTCAGATGATTCCAATCCTCTGATGTGTGGTAGCAAATGATCAGAGATTGTATTGTAGATGTAGGCTTTTGCACTTGCATCCTTCTTCTGCCAATGCTTTAAAGCATCAAGTTCTTCTTTCTTTGGTCGGCTTTCATCTTCAAATACTGGCTTCTCTTCTTCACCTGTTACATATACCATGAGATCCTTACTCATAAGTAAGGCTTCCATTCTCATTACCCATGCGGGGTAATTATCTCTGTCCAGTTTGTCAATGGAGATATGATCTGCCATAGTTCTTTTCTTCTGCTGCAACCCGTGAGCTTAAAGGATAAAGGATAATACCTTTTGAAGTTCTTTGTGTATGAGGAAACTTTTGAAGTAACCTTTTGATGCCTTGTGTCTTCAAATGCTTCACCTTTCAAACTTTAATGGAAAACTTTACAAAACTTCTCGTACCTTTGTCGTCTTCTGCTCTCGAGAATCTTTCTGCTCTGATACCACTTGTTGATGTATGAAACACCACAAGAAATGAATTAAGGTGACACTAGAACACCTCTATGGTCACCATTAATTCATTGCCACTCCAAACTTTGAGAAATGATAGCCTAAAGTGAGAACTTTGCTTCTACAGAAATTCCTAGTCACTGAAATGACATACCTTCAGTATTTTGCTAATTTCTCCTAGCTCAAGTATTATTTCTCCATGAAACTTTATAGGCTGAAACTAGAAGAGTAGAGCTTTCCAACACGCTATCATATGCATCAAACGGATCTCTAGAACTCAAGTTATGGCTCTCACAAGATGACACTGTATGACCTTCCAAAACTGGAAATTTTACCTGGTTTAGTAAGAGCGCCTGTTTAA
>CM035421.1:119697012-119709512 GCA_020310875.1 Ceratopteris richardii
ACATACACACATACACACATACACACATACACACATACACACACATAGATTTACATACACACACATACACATACATGCATACATAATGCATATGCATATGCATATGCATACATACATACTTACATGCATACATAATGCTCATGCTTGCATACACATACATAATGCATACACACACATATGCATACATAATGCATACACACACATATGCATACATAATGCATACACACACATACACATATACATACATGCATACACATACACTCATAGACACATACACACACAGACACATACACATACACACACATAAACACATACACACTCATAGACGCATAGCGACACATACACATACACAGACATATACACACACACAAACATACACACATAAGCACATACACACATAATGATGCATACCCATATACACATGCATACACACACATATGCATACATACATGCATACACATAGACACATACACACACATAGATACATACATACACATAAACACATAAACACTCATAGACACACACACATACACATAGACACACACACACACATACACACATAGACACATACACACATAATGATGCATACACACACATACACATGCATACACACATACAAACACATATATACACACACATACACACATACACACATATATGCATACACACACACATAGAGAGACATACTCACACATACACATACATGCATACATATACATACATAATGCATATGCATATGCATACATACATGCATACATACACATACATAATGCACACACACACACATATGCATACATAATGCATACACACACATATGCATACATACATGCATACACATACACACATAGACACATACACACACATAGACACATACACACACATAAAAACATACACACTCATAGATGCACACACATACACATAGACACACACACATATACACACACATACACACATAGACACATACACACATAATGATGCATACACACACATACACATGCATACACACATACACGCACATACACGCACATATATACACACAAGTTGCATACATACACATTCTTAATGCATACACACATACATATGTACACGTATATATATTGATCTCTAACCATTTTGTTTTATATGTTAGGTATTATGGATCCTAGTAGAGAGAGAAAGGTGAAACTCACTCTCATAAAAAGTCTTATGAGAGCAAGAGTTCCGTCTCATACTCTAGGCGCCATTATGCCTGATTATTCAGAGATGTCTAATGAGGAGCTGGACTATACGATCCAGATGCTTACCTAGAGATCAGAGGAGGGCTCTTCTAGGGCTCCACATGTAGGAAGAGAGCTATCTGCTCATAGGTATGTTTTTTTTTCATAAACTTTTTTTAATGATATTATAACACATATTTTTATTTATTTTTATCTATCTATTTTCAGGACACCTATAACACCTCCAAATCGTTGTAGCAGAGTAGAGTTGCCTATGAGGACATGCATAGGCACCTTAGGACTAGAGTGCCATATAGAGCCAGAGGGGAACATTGTGTACATAGGGAATGGATTGAAGTTCAAGAGAAGAATGCGGGCACTATGCGACTCTTACCTTCGTCTTGTCCACTTACCATGGAAGTAAGTAAAAATTTTACATATATATTGAAATAAATATCTTATGTTTTATTTACATTATTTGTTTTATTTTTGTAGTGAGCATGATGAGAGGGATAAAAAATACGTACTTACTTCACTTGAGACAGAGTTTGGGATATGATGGTCGCTTAAGTGGTGTCTAAAAGAGATGCGGACACTTATGGCTCATGGTCGTGATAATGCATGGTATGCACTGCTTTTACGTATATATATGTGGATATGAGTATGTGTGTTTATGCATGTATGTATGTATATGAGAGAGAGAGGGAGAAAAAAGTGAGACTAGAGGTACAAATACACGCATACACACACATATACATCATACATGCACATTTACACACATATACACATACATGCACATTTATACATACACACACATACATGCACATTTTTACACACACATACACATGCATGCAGTTACACACATATAATGAATACACATAGACACATAGACACATACATGTACACATACTCACATACACATACACATGCATAATCATATGTACACACACATAGACTCATAAAAAATATTTAGATGCATATATACATACACACATGCATATATACACACACACATCACATGCATCTGCACATATAGATACACATACATACACAACACATGCATACGCATAAATAAATAAATAAATAAATCCTATTTCAAAAATCCTAAATTGAAAACACTAATTTTGATATTAGGGTTTCAAAAACCCTAATTTAAAAACTCTAATTCAACCTTCTAGCCATATGTTTGAAGTATATGTACACATTGCATCTATTCCTCCGACGTCCTACTAGAGAGATGTCTCTCCTCAGAACCTTATGCCTCTATATATAGCTACTCGAATCAACGAGGATCATAATATATATAAAGATATATACACATCATGTAGATACACATACATAAATATAAAATGGAGTAGATATATTATGCATCACACATACATGCCTAAATGCACACATAAATATATATATATATACATGCATACATATTTACATGTACACATTTACACATAGACATATATACATATATACATGTACACATCACATATACATGCCTACATGCACACATAAACATATATATACATGCATACATATTTACATGTACATATTTACACATAGACACATATACATATATACATGTACACAATTATAAACACTTGCATATATTACATGAATACATGAATATTTTACATAAATGCATATGCATATATACACATATGCATATTTAACACATGTATACATATATCACACACATGCAAACACATACACATACATGAAATACACATATAATACACATGAATACACACACATATGCATACATGATAAAAATTTGCTCCTCGAAGATAAAGCTATATATAAAATAATTAGGCATATCCCCGAGATTCATGTTCTAACTTAAAAGAACATGATTTCATCTCTCTAGTAGGATTCATCGTTATTCAAGTTAATAAAAAAATCTATTATCTGATATCCACTCAGAAGCTTCAAGTTATTGATCGATAACTAGAGTACAATTTACTATCTAATCTGCTCATATGTTTTCATTATTGCCATCATTTTGGTAAGACATCAATATAGTCTCATCTTCATTATCCTTATTGATTTCATTTATTTCTTCGATTGTTAAATCTATGTTCTCATGAATCACATCATCTATTGATGGATTAATATCTATCTCTGGTAATTCCTCTTCCTCATCAATAGAATCAGCATGTAGAGAATTATCCTCTTCATAAAAAAGATTAGTATCATTATCACGTATAATGATTCTAATTTCTATTTCAGATGTTGATGTATCAGTATCTGATGCTGAATCATCAAGAGGACTTTCTTTGATCTCTCTAACAATAAACTGTTCAAACAATGACCTACCTCTAGGTTGCACATGAATGACTTGCCACCAAGGATGAGCATCTGGGTTTTTATAAAAAAATGCTTGTTCAATATGCCTAGGAAGAATATATGGTTCTTTAGTAGATCGCATTACCTTGGAAGAATCAATTGCCCAAAACCCAGATAATTCCTTTCTTAATGTGGAATTACTACCTTTATACTTGGCTCGAAACTAGTCAACCTTCAAAATGACCTATCAAAATATATAACAACAAAAACCAATTATTAGGTGCTTAAAAAAATAACTAACGCTATCATAAAAAATATAAACTTTGTTCTACCTATTTGAATGTACAAAATGAAATTTCATAGATACCAACAATAGTTCCTACGTAACCAAGTTCGCTATCTATAAGGTTCGTGTCTTTTGAGCTAGCACGTGATAGTTGCTTGAAAGAAGCAACAATACTAGAATCCTCTGTTTTACGTAAAGAATCATTGGCTTTGATTCTAATATGTTGTCCAAAATCCAACATATTAGTGAACATTCGAGCCTGCAAAATAAATTCAATTAGTAAATAGAAACTAACATACATATATGAAAAAAATAAAATATTATCTTAATAAAATTACTTTTCGTTCACAACCTATCATTAACTCTCATTTGAGATTTCTTCATTATTTGCATTGGCGCGTTGCAAACGACTATATAGTCAATCCGTGAAAGAAGATATATCTGTAATCTCATTATTATCGAGATTACCTCTATATCTTTTGTTTTTTTGCCTTTTACTTCGGAGATTTTGAAGTTCCTCATACTCGCTAAGGAATGCTTGCATGCATTCGCTATTATATGCTACAAAAGTAGAAACATCATTTCTTCCTTAAAATGTAAATAAGAATGGAACTCCCTTACCTGATAATACCTCATCTATTATTTTTGAAGAAGACTCGTTGGTCCATGAGCTTCTTCATGAACTCTTTCAAGGTACTCACTAATGTAATACATGCACTCTTCAAGCATCCAACCCTTTTTCATGGATCCTTCTGGTTTTGCTCTTTGTCCCACATAACCTTTTAATATTCCCATAAATCACTCGACCCACCATCCATCGAGTGTTGACAACACCTGCAATCTCTATTTCATCTACAAGATGGACTAATAGATGAACCTGAATATCAAAAAATGAAGTAGGAAGTTCTTTCTCCATCAAACATAGTAGCTCTTTGCATTCACGTTTTTTTTGTGGGATCAAGTTTTTGTCAATCTCTTTGGATGTAATCCACCTATACATATCATAAAAACAATGATAAAGAAGTTAATTAAAAAATAAAAGATATCCAATATTCATACATATTAAATATAAAAGTATCATAATTACCTTATAAGTGATCCAAGACGATAGATCACATCTCGTACTCCTTTTGTTGTACATCCATCGATAACCAAAGGTAAAATATGTTTCAGAAAGTTATGCCAGTCATGGGTCTTTAACCCAGATAAGCTCTTATCATCCATAGTAAACATGTTTTGAAAAGATGTTCCATATCCTGTAGGAGTCTTAATCAATTGAATTCTATTGTTGATAGTCTGTATCTCTTTTGTTGTAAGGACCCAAGGATCAGGTGCATAACTCGTTTCTTGTCGATGTCTATCAAAAACTGGCCACAACTTTGGTTTGGATTTTTGATCTTTCAAATCATTCCTTGATGTTGTGGTATCTTTTAGTCCAAGAAGATGCTGCCATAGTGAATAACCAATATTTTTGAATATATGCATAGGATCAAGAAGATGACATACTTTTAACTCTTTCCAATACTCCAAAGAATACCATATTGATATGTTCTCTACGAGTGCCAATTTTCCTTTAACTCTCTTCACATACTCATTATCTGAATCATCACTGAAGATTTTTGATTCTGGATCTATCAGAGGTCCATCTGTCCATTTTTTATACCAATCCATAGGTGTCATAGGTTTTGGACACTGACTTGTTTCAAGCTTTCCATTAAAATGTATCGCTTCTCTTTTAGATCTTAATGGATGATCATCAAGCAAGAATCATCAATGTCGAAGATAAATATTTTTGTTGAGATTCTTACTATAGAGTGATCTCAACCAATCACCACAATATGGACAAGCTTTATAACCCCTAGTAGATATTCCTGCATCATGAAAATGATAAAAATATAATTAGATTAAATCATATTTATTTACATGCATATTGAATAAAAAAATTACATCAATACCTGAACAAACAACATATCTTGGAAAATCGTGAATAGTCCAAGCCACAATACCACGAACCGTAATATGTCTTTCATTGATGCTTTTCGATACATCAATGACATTAATACCTCTCTAACATTATCTTTATTCTTACCTCCTCTTCCTTTACCTCTTGAATTCATCTTTCTGTTGGTGTAATTTGCAAGCCCACACACTTGGCTTGGATTTGTTCTTGAAGACTCAACATGTGAGAAGAACCATAGGAACTTATGCTTGTAATTTATTACCATTTTACTCCTTGTAAAAGTCTAAATGACTTGGAATCTTATGGATACACCTACTTGATAGATTCGTGGAAAACTAGAACTTGTGATTGAGGGAATATCTCCTTATTTTTAGATGCTAGATTGAAGGGAGCCAAGAATTAAAATTTGAATTCAACTTCTTGCTCACTTCATATATAAGATGTACTTGAAAAGTCGCGTAGTGTGAGAGTCCTCCCGAGCTTCATTCCTGCTATCATTGAGTGTGTGAGAGAGCTACACCATAGCTCACACATCTCTACCTCATTAGGCAATGCTTGGCATGCCAATGAGTTTGTAAATCAATGTAAATTAATACATACATTTACAGCTATCACTTCTGTGTACTCTGAGCTTCTACCTTAAAGTCTGTCAACTTCAAAAAGGCATATCTCAGTGCCTACTGCACCAAATCAAGTGATTCAAAGCTTTGTAGATCCAGCTCAAAGCATACTACAAGCATACAAAGTTTGAAGCAACTTGGTTCAGCCAATTTCGAGAAATCGCGGTCGAAGTGCTCACTGGTATTTGTCTGCATATTTCCTAAAAAGTCGGGGATGTCCATAATTTTGCTAAAGTGATTTCTCTGAGTATAGTTTATCATTTTATCTCATTGCACTTGAAAATGGTAGCTTACTAAGCTAATAGAATACCTCTAGAAGGAATTTTGCCAATTGTAAGTGTACTGGTCATACTGAGCATAACTCTGAGCAGGTGTCAATACCAAAATAGCAAGTTTTCTTGGATTTGTGAAGTATCAAGTAGTCTGTTTTGATTTGATCACTACACACATCATTTGCAACGTACATATATGAACTCTTGGTATCATTTGGAAGCTAAGGGTGTCTACTAATCATATCTGGAGTCACTGAGGGCTGGTGCTAAGCAGGATTAGCAGCACCTACTCAATCTTCTGAAGGATCCATCCATCTTTCCCAACAGTGGTATCAGAGCAAACAAGGTAACATGGGAGATGGTTTTCCTTCATTGATTGATAAATTGGACAGGAACAATTATCAAGCTTGGTCTTTGAGGATGAAGACTTATCTACAAGGAAGAAGTCTATTTGGATTCATCTCAGGAGATGAGGAATTGCCCTCATTCAAAGCAAGGGGTCTACCCACCAAGGAAGAACAAGAAAGGCTCAATACATGGTGTGCAAAAGATGCGTTGGCAAGGTCTTATCTTCTTAACTCTATATCTGATTTCCTTTTACCTCACATCAGGAATTGTAAGACCTCCCAAGAAACTTGGGAAACCTTGTCATCATACTTCTCATCTAATACAAGGGCCAGGAAGAATCAATTGTGGATTGAATTCACAACCCTTAGGAAGCAACCAAAGCAATCAGTCTCAGAATTTGTGACCAAGATCAAGGATGTGGCAGACCAATTGGCAAGAATAGGAGAGGAGATTGAAGAGGAACAAATAGTAAGGCAAGTAACCAATGGACTAAAGGCAGATGATAAGTGGGAAAGCTTCACCACTGCATTGGATCTCTACATGGACATACATACCCCAGATCTCACAACTCTGATGGGCCAACTATTCACACATGAAGAAAAGTTCACAAAGTTTGGAGATACATCTAAAGGTAACACTCCTTCTGCCCTATATACTGATAAAAAGATTAAAGACAAAGGTAAAGGAAAAAGGCAAGAAGATTAAGGTTCTACCTCTCAAGCCAACTATGTAGGGAGAGGTAGATCTTCAAGAGGCAGGGGTAGAGGAGGTAAGCAAGGTAGGGGGAGACCCTACAATTCATCACCATGTAACATTTGTGGACTGTCTAATCACACCACATATGAGTGCTACAAAAACTACAAAATCAGAGAGGAAGAGGCTATCAAAGAGGTGGATACTCTCAAGGCAGAGGAAGGTTCAACCAACACCAAGGCTACAATGGCTACAACAATAACTACAACAACAATTACAACAACAACCATAATGGTAACTACCAAGGAGGATTCAGAAATAGGAAAGACTACAACAACTACACAGAGGAGCAGGATGACTCCCCATTGATCATGAATATGACTTCCAAGTCGGGTATCAATGATGATCATATGTTTTATATTGATTCAGGGTGTTCTAATCATGTAGCAGGCAATGTGGCACTACTCTCTGATCTTGAGGAACCCAAGGGCAAACATCAAGTACAGACAGGTGATGATACTAAGCATTCTGTAGTAAAGATTGGAAATGTAAAAACTTGTGATGGTAACCAGAACCTATTGAGCAGGGTACTTTATGTACCAACCATTACAAAGAACCTAATGAGTGTTGGTCAGATTGTGGAGAAAGGTTTGCAGGTCAGGTTCAATCAACATGGAGCATATGTGGAGGACCCAAGACATGGATTCAAAAGGATAGCCAAGGGAGAAAAATCAGGTAGATTATTTACCTTTGAATTAGAAGACACAAAGAATATTGCTTTGTATAGCTACAAGGACCAGACACTTTCAGAACTTGAAATGTGGCACAAGAGACTAGGGCACATAGGTGAAAGGACCTTGAAGCAAATGAGCAGAGATCAATGTGTGCTTGGGATACCCAATGTATCCAAGCAACACATGATTTACAAGTGTGGTGCTTGTCAATTTGGTAAGTCTCACAGGTTACCTTATACAAGGAAAGGTTTTATGCATGAAGACTACCTAGACTTGGTGCACACAGATGTTTGGGGACCTAGCAAGGATCCCTCCATTTCAGGATCAAGGTACTATGTGTCTTTCATTGATGATTATAGCAGATGGACTGTGTTATACTTTATGAAACACAAGGATGAAGTGTTTAATTGTTTCAAAAGATATCTTGCACTAGTTGAAAATCAAACAGGAAGGAACTTGAAGAAGCTAAGGTCAGATGGAGGAGGTGAATACTTCTCAAATGAGTTTGAGGATTTCTTGCAGGAAAGAGGAATCAAAAGGGAGATAACAACAAGGTACTCACCTGAACAAAATGGGGTAGCTGAAAGAAGGAATAGACTTATAGTTGAAACAGCCAGGTCCATGCTTAATAAAAAGAAGTTGCCAAATTATCTTTGGGCAGAGAGTGTATCTACTGCCACCTATCTCATAAACAGATTGCCATCAAAGTCACTTGATGGAATGACACCTTATGAAGCTTGGCATGGTAAGAGACCATCATTGGATCATTGCAAAATTTTTGGTTGTGTAGCATATGTCGATATTCCCTCACTGGTAAGGGGAAAGCTAGACCCTAAAGCAGAAAAATGTATTTTCATTGGTTATGACTTAAATCAAAAAGGGTACAGATTCTACAACCCAACCAATAAAGGGTTCAAGGTAAGCAGAGATGTCATCTTTGATGAGAATGACTCATGGTATGAGAATGAATGCAGGAAGGTTAGTCTACCCTATGATTTGGAAGAGGAGTTTCCAAAACTCTCAAAGGAGGAACCAATCCAGAAGGAAGACTCAAGTTCAGAAGATGATGACACAATCAATCTTGAAGAATTCAAGGCATGGAAGTCCAAAGGCAAGTTAAAGATGAAGAAGCTTGAGGATATACTAGAATCTTCAACTCAAGCAATGAGGAGATCTCAGAGAGAAAGTAAGAAACCTATCAGATATGGGTATGATACATCTCTTGTCACTAAGCATTCAATTTATCTTGCAAAGGACTTGTTAAGTGAAGAACCAGGTTCATATGAAGAGGCAATCACCAAACCAGAATGGAAAGGAGCTATGGATGAAGAAATAGAAGCTCTCAAGGAGAGTGACACATGGGACTTAGTACCCAAGAAGGACTCTATGAAGGTGATAGGATCCGGATGGATCTACAAACTAAAGAGGAACTCTGATGGTACAATCAACAGGTACAAAGCTAGGTTGGTAGCCAAGGGTTTTGCACAAACCCAAGGCATTGATTATGAGGAGACATTTTCTCCTGTGGCTAAGATGCCAACAATCAGAGTATTGGTGAGTGTAGCTGCATCCAAGAATTGGAACATGTACCCATTAGATGTCAAGAATGCTTTCTTGAATGGATGGATATCTGAAGAAGTCTACATGTCACAACCACCTGGCTATGAAGATCCCAAGAAGGTAAATTATGTTTGTAAATTGAAGAAGGCTTTATATGGATTGAAGCAGGCACCTAGAGCATGGAACTATAGACTGACAACATATCTCCAAGACCAAGGGTTTACTATGAGCAAGGCAGATACTTCATTGTTTATCAAAAGGAGCAATTCAGAGGTAATCTATCTCTGTGTTTATGTTGATGACATCATCATTACAGGTAATGATGTCCAAGGAATCAGAAGCATCAAAAATCAGATGATGAAGGAGTTCAAGATCAATGATCTTGGATTATTGAAATACTTTCTAGGACTTGAATTGCTTTATACTAATTCAGGTATATATATCACTCAGAAGAAGTATGTGCAGGACATGTTAAAGAAATTTGGCTTGCAGGATGCTAAAGTCTCTAGTAATCCAACGGAAGTCAACCTAAAGCCAAGTGCTCATGATTGAGATGAAGTCCAAGACATTACAGGATATCAAAGTATGGTAGGTAGTTTGAATTATGCTACCTTGACTAGAATTGACATAGCATATGGAGTTAGTGTGCTAAGTCAATTCATGCACAAACCAAGAGTACCTCACCTTGAGGCTGCAAAGAAAATCTTGAAGTATCTAAAGGGAACTCAGAACCATGGTTTGTACTTTCCTTATACATCAGACATTGATATTAAAGTATATTCAGATGCAGATTGGGCAGGATGCAAGGATGATAGGAGGAGCACATCAGGATACTTATCTTTTGCAGGTGATAAACCTATTTCTTGGTCAGCCAAGAAACAACCCACAGTGGCATTGTCATCCACTGAAGCAGATTATAGAGGGCTAGCCAATGCCACTCAAGAAGCTATTTGGTTAAAGCTTTTGTATACAGAACTAGGCCTATACACTAGGCCCCCAATTATTTTTGGAGACAACACAAGCTCTCTTCACCTTGCAGCTAATCCAATATATCATGCTAGAACAAAACACATAGAGGTTGATTACCACTATGTGAGAGAGAAGTTGTTAAGCAAGGATATTCCGTTGACCTATGTGTCTACTAATATGCAATGTGCAGATTTACTCACTAAAGCTTTGGATGGAAACAAATTATGCAGATTCAAATCCATGATTGGAATGCAGGATGTGATTGAAGATTGAAGATGAAGACTTAAGCCAAAGTGTTTGGCTTGAGGGGGAGCTGTTGGTGTAATTTGCAAGCCCACACACTTGGCTTGGATTTGTTCTTGAAGACTCAACATGTGAGAAGAACCATAGGAACTTATGCTTGTAATTTATTACCATTTTACTCCTTGTAAAAGTCTAAATGACTTGGAATCTTATGGATACACCTACTTGATAGATTCGTGGAAAACTAGAACTTGTGATTGAGGGAATATCTCCTTATTTTTAGATGCTAGATTGAAGGGAGCCAAGAATTCAAATTTGAATTCAACTTCTTACTCACTTCATATATAAGATGTACTTGAAAAGTCGCGTAGTGTGAGAGTTCTCCCGAGCTTCACTCCTGCTATCATTGAGTGTGTGAGAGAGCTACACCATAGCTCACACATCTCTACCTCATTAGGCAATGCTTGGCATGCCAATGAGTTTGTAAATCAATGTGAATTAATACATACATTTACAGCTATCACTTCTGTGTACTCTGAGCTTCTACCTTCAAGTCTATCAACTTCAAAAAGGCATATCTCAGTGCCTACTGCACCAAATCAAGTGATTCAAAGCTTGGTAGATCCAGCTCAAAGCATAATACAATCATACAAAGTTTGAAGCAACTTGGTTCAGCCAATTTTGAGAAATCGCGGTCGAAGTGCTCACTGGTATTTGTCTGCATATTTCCTAAAAAGTCGGGGATGTCCATAATTTTGCTAAAGTGATTTCTCTGAGTATAGTTTATCATTTTATCTCATTCCACTTGCAAATGGTAGCTTACTAAGCTAATAGAATACCTCTAGAAGGAATTTTGCCAATTGTAAGTGTACTGGTCATACTGAGCATAACTCTGAGCAGGTGTCAATACCAAAATAGCAAGTTTTCTTGGATTTGTGAAGTATCAAGTAGTCTGTTTTGATTTGATCACTACACACATCATTTGCAAAGTACATATATGATCTCTTGGTATCATTTGGAAGCTAAGGGTGTCTACTAATCATATCTGGAGTCATTGAGGGCTGGTGCTAAGCAGGATTAGCAGCACCTACTCAATCTTCTGAAGGATCCATCCATTTTTCCCAACACTTTCCTCTTGTGAAATTAACTTGACTTGAAGGCCCTTCATCATCAGTTGATTGCTTTCCTTTGAAATTCGTTCTCTTGTCCTTGGAGTACATAGCTTGGCTTGCACTCCTATCATTATCTCCCTTAATGTCCTGCTCAAAGGTTAGCATGTGACCTAGCAATTGATTAAGATCAAGAGTAAAGTGATCTAATGACAATTCTATAGACAATA
>CM035421.1:119717012-119737012 GCA_020310875.1 Ceratopteris richardii
ACACATACATATACACTTAGGTACACACATATGAATGAATTATATAGTTAAAGTATTAAAACACATATACACATGCACACACACATGCACATACCTACATATACACATATGCATACACATAAACACATATACACATATACACATAGAGTTACACATATACATGCACATACATATACACACACATACGCATGCACATGCACATACTCATACACACATATACACTTACACATGCACATGCACATACATACATATACACACACATACACATGCACATACATACATATACATACACATTCATATACACTTAGGTACACACATATGAATGAATTATATTATTAAAGTATTAAAATACATGCTTAATATAAACAATTATAACAATCAATAGAACAAAACTCTTCATTATTAATACCATACCCATAATTCAAAACATAACTGAAATGAAAAATATATAGATAATATATATATATATATATTAATGTAAATACATATAATCCAATGTCATAATCAACTAAAATCCTAATCATCATCATCATGATCATCATCATCAGCAGTATCATGATCATCATGATCTTCCTCATCCTCATCGTCATGATCACCCTTTGACGATCGAGATCGTCCCTCCTATGTCTGTCTCTCCACCTCATCCATATCTGTCTCTCCATAATACTCCTGTATTACATATAACAAACATAAATAAATAAAACAAATAAACCATTCATAAAAATAAACTAATTATATAAAATTTAATAATACTAGCAAAGTCATTAGGATGATCTTGCATATACTCGCTCAAACGTCGATATCCAAAATGTGTAAGCTACAAAACCATTATGGCCCATTTGGCCTAGGTGCAACGTGTGGCCCAACTCCACTCTCTTCTTTGCAGCAGCCTGTTTATTTAAGAAAAAAAATACATAAATTAAATATAAGAAATTAATAAAATATATAAAAATTATAAATATAAACTATTAATTTGTGTACCGTCTGCTGAGGAAATGACTCCTGAAGACGTGGCTGTCTACAAAAAAACTACCATGACTCAGGTGGTATGTTAGCTTGCCTCTTATTTTTTTCCACCATACAATATCTCCTGTTAATTTAATCTCAAACAGAAAAGAAATTCAGAATACATACACATATATACACACACATAACATACACATACACTTACCCACATACACATATCCATGCAAACATATACGCATACATATATGTATATATATATATACACATTTACATACATATAACATAAACACACATATACATATCCACATATATACGTACACACACATGCATGCATATACACTCATTCATACAAAATACATGCATTTATCCCACAATAATGTGTAGTTGTGTATATGTGAATATGTGTGTATGTGTAAATGTGTATATGTGTGTATGTGTAAATATGTATATGTGAATTTTTTGTGTATGTAGATAATCAGATTATTAATATCAAATACCATTATTTGTAGATTTTGATTAATCAGATGGAACTCCACCACCGTCTCCTCATCGTGCAACGACTTTATACTGTAAGTATATCAAACATTTAATTTTAAATATATTTGATGGATACATAGCTTATATTTTTTTTTGTTTCTTATTATGTGCCAATTGTGATCAATCAGAGGGCACTCCACCACCTCCTACCCATGCAACGACTTCACATGTGTCCTCCGATAGGAATTCTGATGAATTTTACTATCAAGAGCATATTATATGTTGGTGTAACTCTTGTTATGGCATGGATCGAAGACCACGATTGGAATGTATTGAACATGAGGCAGAGTATGGTACTTTTGAGCATGCACCATCACCTGATCAACATGATAATGTTTGGGTATGTATTTTCTTTATTTTATTTAAAAACCATATACAAAATCAAATTATTGTTGATATATAGGAATACTTGCTCGATGATGATGATGATGATAATTTTTCTCATAATGTTAATATACCTCGTACACGTCATGGACTTGTTGTTCATCAATTACAAGCAAAGGTTTCTAGAAATCCTCTACCTCCTGGTTTAGAGACTGAAACGGCTAGAGATTATCCATTGCCAGCTCGTGATTGTTCTTTAGTACAAACATATGATAGAAGAAGATATGGAGGATGGAATAGAGGACCACTTCCTTTAGATGGAGAGGTTTTCAACTTTTGGGGTAATCGCTATATGATTGCTCCATCCACTATTAGTAATGCTGGTCATGGTCTCTTTATTGTAGAGGATTTGTATGTGCCTCCGAACTCTGAAGTCACTCGTATGTCATTTTGTGGTCCTATATATGGATGGGGATATTAGCATCGACTTTCACGTTATGTTCAAAGCATGAGTCTAACTTATTTCTCAATTCTTGAGGTATGTGAACATAACACACACAACCAAATACCTTGAGATGTGAAAGATTGGATTTCTTACCACACCAAGCTTCATAAGGTGTAACTCCATGTACTCGTGAGGTTGGATTCCTATTCATAATGTATATGGCTGTATTTATTGCATTAGCCCAATAAGAGTTAGGAACATTCATTTCATTTAACAAAGATCTAGCCACTTTTGCTATGTATCTATTCTTCCTTTCTGCCACCCCATTTTGTTGAGGTGTATACCTACAAGTGAATTGCCTTTTGATGCCATGGTCATGTAGAAAATCTGAAAATTCATTTGAAAAATACTCTCCCCCTCCATCCGATCTGAGAGTCTTTATATACTTCCCTGTTTCCTTCTCCACTAGGTTTTTGAACCTCTTAAAGTGGTAAAACACCTTTGACTTTGACTTCATGCAATACATCCAAACAAACCCTGAATGATCATCTATAAATGTGACAAAATATCTATTACCTCCAATGGATGGCTCCCTTGTAGGTCCCCATCCATCTGTGTGTATGAGATTCAACACTTCATTGCTCACATGTGCTCCCTTCTTGAATGGCAATCTGCTTTGTTTTCCTAATTGACAAGAATGGCACAAATGTTGCATATTCTCGGATGTAAGATGAGGTAGACCACTCACCAAGCCCTTCGTTTGCATGTCCTTCATCCTTTTTTAAGTTTATGTGCCCAATTCTTTTATGCCATAAGTCCATTTTTGCAATATTCTCTTTATTTCCAATTGACAAGTAGACACTGTGAGGGGTTGATGGCTTTACTATCTATCTATCTATCTATCTATCTATCTATCTATCTATCTATCTATCTATCTATCTATCTATCTATCTATCTATCTATCTATCTCTAGGATTTAAAGCATCTAAACCAAGGAGGAGGAAATTAGAAACTCTAGGATTTAAAGCATCTAAACCAAGGAGGAGGAAATTCCTACGACCTAATGGTGAGGTAAGGTCATCCAATAGGGTTAAATACACTGTCCAAAGGTTAACATATGATTCATTCATTGCAAGACATTATGCCTACATGAGTCAAGTTATAGCTTGTGAAGAACCTAACTTTTTTGAAGAAGAAAATAAGCATAGGGAATGGATTGAAGCCATGGAGGAGGAAGTCAAAGCACTTGAAGAAAATTATACTTGGTCATTGGTGCCAAGAACAAAGTACATGAAAGTCATTGGCAACAAATGGGTGTACAAGGTAAAGAGGCATGCAGATGGGAGCATCTCCAGGTATAAAGCAAGGCTGGTTGCCAAAGGCTTTGCTCAAACCTATGGCACAGACTTTGAGGAAACATTCAGCTGAGTAGCTAAGATGTCCACCATCAGAAGTTTGATTGCAATTTCAGGTAGCTCGTATAGTCTACTACATGTCGGCAAAATTTCATTTTAAGTCTCTGTATTGGTGCTGAGAAAAGTTCAGAATAGTGAGCATATATCACTGCTTGTGGACCTAGTGGGCGGAAGCCATCTTCCATTTTTGCATTGGGGTGTTAGAATCATCCCCCATCAAGAACAACTCAAAAGCTTAACCAATTTTGGAAGACCAATGTCAAATCATCAAGTTTTTATCTAACTGTGAAGAAAGTCATTACATAGAAAATTTTGCTGTATGTAACCCATTCATTGACTAGCCAAATGTGTTAAGTTTCTAATGAAACTTTGTACAAGGTGTCGCCTAAAGGTTATGCACCTTCTCTAACTTAAAACTTCTCAAAAGGTCTAGTAAATCTTGAGATTTACTCCAAACAATTCACCTATGTCTAAAACTATACTTCTCTAGAGTTGACTTTGACACTTGCAACTTCTAATGCATAGTTCTCTTAATCTAGAACCCAATTCAAATGCTTTTAGCCATAGGTATCTTACCTTCCAACTTAAAGAATGAGTGTCCCCTTAAGCAAAACTTTGCACTGTGGAAGGTGAACTGACCAAAACATTATCATCGAATTTGCACCTGCTCTCAACCTGATCACAATTAGGATCTGAAAGTTTCTGCACATGTCACTCAACTATAGAGTTAGAATTGTACAAAAGCATTTCATAAAAGAATAAACATAGAAGAAGCACTAAGCAAAATATCATGTGTAACTTTTCTTCTATTTAAGAAAGCATTATATATGTTTGATGAGAGATATTCTCTTCACTTCTAAAGTGTCTAATGACTCTTACAACTTGCCATTCATCATATCTCATACATGCTCTGACTTTTTACTTGTATATATAGACATATATGGCCACACTCTTAACCATAACAAAGGTATAAGTGAGTTAATTATAGTTCTAGTGTACATGTATATACAAGACTTCATTCTCTGATTATGCACTAACTTCCAGCTTCATATAATTGTCTTTGCTTCATCCTTTGACTTCAAACCTTTTTCAAAAACATCAATTGGTGGTTTTCATGCACCAATAGCTCCCCCTCAATCATCAATCGAGGTTTTCTCCATCTTCTTTATACCTGCCATGTCTTTCAATCTTTGTAGCTTTGTTCCATCCAAGCTTTTGATTAACATGTCTGCAATCTGATCTTTTGTTGAAGTATGTATGACTTCAATATCCTTATCAGTCACCTTCTCTCTCAAGAAGTGATACTGAATCTCAATATGTTTAGTCTTGGCATGAAAAACAGGGTTAGCAGCTAGATACAATGAACTCATATTATCTCCATGAATAGTGGGTGTACTTTGAATGATATCAAAACTCTTCGTGAGAGTCTTCAACCATATGAACTCCTTTGTAGCTTCAACCATTCCTTTATACTCTACTTCTGTAGATGACAAAGCAACTGTGTGTTGCTTCTTAGAACACCAAGAGATTAGCGTATCTCCCACGTAACATAGATACCCATAGGTTGATCTCCTATCATCAGGATTAGCTGCCCAATCTCTATCATTATACATCTTGATGTTTGTATCTGATGTGAAACCATAATACAAACCTTTCTTGAGTGTACACTTAATATATCTTAACACCCTTTATCCTGCAACCCAATGTTCTTTCCTAGGACAATGCATGAATTGAGACAACGCTCCAACTGCATATGAGAAATCAGGCTTAGTTGATGTAGCATAGATTAAACTACCAACCGGACTTTGATATAACTTCATGTCCTTAAATTCTTCCTCCATGTCTGCTCAATTTGTGATTCACCTCCATTGGATTAGGTGTTACCTTGCAATCTTCCATTTTAAACTTGACTAGCAAGTTCTTCAAATACCTTTCTTGAGTTACATATACTCCATGTTGGGTATATGAAATCTCCATGGCCAAGAAATATGACAAGTCTCCCAAGTAACTAATCTTGAACTCTTTCTCCATTTGCTTCTTAAGACCTTGTATGCCCTTCTCATCTATACCTGTAAGAATTATATCATCAACATATATACACATGTAAATGAACCCATCATCACTTGCTTTAACAAGCAAGCTACTATTTGCTTTAGACACTTGGAAACCAAGTTCTTTCAAGAACTTCACAAGTCTATAATTCCATGCCCTTGGGGCCTGTTTCAAACCATGCAAAGCTCTCTTGAGCTTATATACATATTCTAGATACCTTTTATCTTTGAACCCTTTTGGTTGCCATCGAAAATGTAACCATTTAGAAAACCATTCTTCAAATCTAATTGACATATCTTCCAACCTTTACATGCAGCAATAGCTATAAGAGTCCTTATAGTTGTCATTTTTTCCACAGGACTATAAGTCTCATCATAATCTATACCATATGTTTGAGCATACCCTTTCACAACAAGTCTAGCTTTATATCTAGACACACTTCCATTTGCATACCTCTTTGTCTTGTAGACCCATTTGCATCCAATGATCTTCTGACTATTTGGTTTTCGAACCAAATCCAATGTTTCATTCTCCATTAAACCATCATACTCTTCCTGCATAGCTTTCTCCCAATTTCCCTTACCTTTTGCCTCTTCACATGTAGAAGAGTCTTCCTCTTCTTTCACCATATAAGTGTAATCTTTAGTGGTTAGAAATGAAGTATCATAGCTATACCTTGTAGGTTTCCATTTGTGCCTTGATGACCTTCTGAGTTCTCCACTTCTCGAAGTTTCTAGTTCATCATATTCTGGATCAAACCTTGGCACTTCTTGAGCTTCAACTTGTGCTTCATTATTCTCTTCTTCATCAAATATTTGAACCTTTGATTTACCTTTCTTCTTATTCAAAACTTCTTTATCACTTGCATGAATATTAATTGTACCTGCATACCAAGTACTTTGCTCATCAAATGTAACATCCTTTGACACAAGGAATTGCTTTGTGGATGGACTCCACAATCTATAATCCATTTGCTTATCATCATAACCAATGAACACATACTTTTCAGCTTTAGGTTCCAATTTATGCCTCAAATGTGATGGCACAATGCATAAGCCAAACATCCAAACACTTTGCAATGATCTAAGGTAGGTCTCTTACCCCACCAAGCTTCATATGGTGTCATACCCTGCAAAGCTTTACATGGTAACCTATTAACCAAGTATGTGGCTACATTTACCGCTCAACCCACAAATAATTGGGGCAATTCTTTTCTTTCATCATTGACCTTCCAAACTCAACAAGAGTTCTATTTCTCCTTTCTGCTACACCATTTTGTTGAGGAGAATACCTACAAGTAACTTCTCTTTTTATACCTACATTCCAAAAGTAATCACTGAATTCATTAGAGAAATACTCTCCCCCCCCCATCTGACCTTAGTATCTTCAATTTTTTCCCTGTGATTCTCTCTTCATACACATGATAATGTTTAAATGTATTGAATACCTCTAATTTATCTTTGATCACATATATGGTGATCCACCTGGTAGCATCATCAACATACATCACATAATATCTTGAACCATTAATGCCAAAGTCTTTTGATGGTCCCCACACATCTGTGTGTACCAATTCAAGCCTCTCTAAATACATGAAACCATGCTTAGCATATGATTGCTTAGGAGCCTTACATAGTTGACATGCCTCACATCAGTATGTCATATGTTGACCTACAACATTAGGTAATCCAAGAACTGAACCATTGTTAACCATATCCTTAATAGCTCTTTCATTGAAATGTCCAAGCCTTTTATGCCAAAGATCTAACTCAGAGACAAGAGTGCTCCCATCCTTAGCCTTCACTTATCCAATTGACTTCACATTATGCTTTGTATTATCACCTATTTGTACCACATGATTACTTACTTTATTATCCAAATCAGTCATCAAAGCTATGTTGCCACTCAGGTGATTGCTACACCCTGACTCTATGTAGAAGAATCTTTGATCTTCACTTTGTCTTTCACAAGTTGCAGTCATAATTAAGGTTGAATCCTCCTTCTGATATGAAGCATAATTGTAGTAGGTATTGTTGTAGGGTTGATTTTCGAAACCTCTACCTGCATTTCTTCCAAAGTAACCTCTATTACCTCTACTTCTGAACCTACCTCTCTAATTTCTATTACCTCTTCCTCTTGAATTAAAATTCTGTTATATCCTCCACTCTTTTGATTATTATGCCAACATTCATGAGCTAAATGATTTTTCCTACCACAAATCCAAGAAGCTTTGACTCCATCTTATTGCTTCTGCCTCTACCTCTTCCTTTGCCACCACCTCTTCCTCTTACGAAGTTAGCTTGGCTAGTTGTACCTTCTTCTTCATTCAATTGTTGCTTGCCTTTGTTAAACTTCTTCTTGTCCTTTGAATACATTGCTTCACCTGTACTCTTATCAACATCACCTTTGAGATCCTGCTCAAAGGTTAGCATGTGTCCTAGCAATTGATTCAAATCAGGACTGAAATGATCTAGTGACAATTCAGTAGACAAAATGAATGGCTTCCATTTCTCATCTCCTCTCAAACCTATGAGGATTTGCGTTACCAATTTGTCCTCTTCAATATCTTCATCAACTGCTCCTAATGCATCTGCAATGTCCTTCATCCTTGTTATGTCATAATCTAAAATGGACTGAGAAGCCTTCTTTTTTAATGTGGTAAACTTTGCCCATAAAGATGCCTTCCTTGACTTTGTAGTGTTTTGGAAATGCTCTTCCAAAGCATTCCAGATATCACTTGCACTTTCAAGTCCTCTAATATGAGGTAGCAAGTAGTCATTGACTCCCATGTAGATTATGCTCCTAGCTTGAGCATCCTTTCTGGATAGTTTTCTCTATCCAATATCTCTATCTGAAGAGCACCTCCCATCCTTTCTTCACATGTGTATTAAATTCTTCAAGATTTGTCAATAATAGATGTACCTTTACTTTGAATGAAGTTCCTTATGATCTTCTTGATAGGTTGAGGCCTCCTTCTCTAGCTTTCACTTCAAACTTTCACCTTTTGAATCTTCAAAGGTTGATTTCTATATAGCTGCAACAGTCGGGGTCCTCTTTTCTTCAGTTTTGATGATTCCTTCTCCGATACCACTATTGCAGAGTGTTAATCTCCAAAAGAACAAGTTATCCTTGATGTTAGAGCATCTCTATATACAGAACAACTAAAAACCTTAACCAATTTTGGAAGACCAATGTCAAATCCTCAAGATTTTATTTAACTGTGAAGAAATTCATTACACAGAAAAGTATGCTACAATAAACTCATTCATTGACTAGCCAAATGTGTAAAGTAATTAATGAAAATTTGTATAACCTGTTGCCTAAAGGTTTCACACCTTCCCAAGTTAAAACGTCTCAAAAGGATTAGTAAATCTTGAGATTTACTCCAAATAATTCACCTATGTCTAAACCTCTACTTCTCTATAGTCGACTTTGACACTTGCAACTTTTAATGCATAGTTCTCTTAATCTAGAAGCCTTTTATTCCAATGCTTTTATCCGCTTACCTTCCAACTTAAAGAATGAGTCTTCACTTACTCAAAACTTTACATTGTAGAAGGAGAACTAACCAAAACATTATCATCGAATTTGTGCCTGCTCCAATCTTCTCTTCTTCACATTCACACATGTAAATATTCCTACACTCAATTCCCTCAACCTGATCACAATTAGGATCTTAAAATTTGTACTGAGGTCACTCAACTATAGACTTAGATTTGTACAAAAGCATTTTACAAAAGAATAAAAGAAGCATTGAGCAAAATATCAGGTGCAACTTTTCTTCTATTCAAGAAAACATTACATCTGTTTGATGAAAGATATTCTCTTCACTTCTAAAGTGTTTAATGAATTTACATTTTTTCATTCATCATCTTCCATATGTGCCCCGACTTTTTACTTGTATATATAGACATATATGTCCACACTCTTAACCATAACAAATGTATAACTGAGTTAATTACAAGTCTAGTGTACATGTATATACAAGTCTTCATTCTTTGATTATGCAATAACTTCTAGCTTCATGTATTGGTCTTTGCTTCATCCTTTGACTCTAAACCATTGTCTAAAACATCAATTGGTGATTTTCATGCTTCAACACGAAAGATAGATAGGTAGATAGATATATAGATAGATATATAGATAGATACATAGATATATAGATAGATAGATAGATAGATAGATAGATAGATAGATAGATAGATAGATAGATAGATAGAGAGACAGACAGACACATAGACAGACAGACAGACAGACAGACAGACAGATAGATAGATAGATAGATAGATAGATAGATAGATAGATAGATAGATAGATAGATAGATAGATAGATAGATAGATAGATAGATAGATAGATAGATAGATAGATAGATAGATAGATAGATAGATAGATAGATAGATAGATAGATAGATAGATAGATAGATAGATAGATAGATAGATAGATAGATAGATAGATAGATAAATAGATAGATAGATAGAAAGATGGATAGATAGATAAATAGATAGATAGATAGATAGATGGATAGATAGATAGATAGATAGATAGATAGATAGATAGATAGATAGATAGATAGATAGATAGATAGATAGATAGATAGATAGATAGATAGATAGATAGATAGATAGATAGATAGATAGATAGATAGATAGATAGATAGATAGATAGGTAGATAGATAGATAGATAGATAGATAGATAGATAGATAGATAGATAGATAGATAGATAGATAGATAGATAGATAGATAGATAGATAGATAGATAGATAGATAGATAGATAGATAGATAGATAGATAGATAGATAGATAGATAGATAGATAGATAGATAGATAGATAGATAGATAGATAGATAGATAGATAGATAGATAGATAGATAGATAGATAGATAGATAGATAGATAGATAGATAGATAGATGGATAGATAGATAGGAAGATAGATATGTAGGTAGGTATGTAGGTAGGTAGGTAGATAGATACATAGATAGATAGATAGATAGATAGATAGATAGATAGATAGATAGATAGATAGATAGATAGATAGATAGATAGATAGATAGATAGATAGATAGATAGATAGATAGATAGATAGATAGATAGATAGATAGATAGATAGATAGATAGATAGATAGATAGATAGATAGATGGATGGATGGATAGATAGATGGATAGATACATACATAGATAGATATATAGATAGATAGATAGATAGATAGATAGATAGATAGATAGATAGATAGATAGATAGATAGATAGATAGATAGATAGATAGATAGATAGATAGATAGATAGTTAGGTATTTAGATAGCTAGATAGATAGATATATAGATATATAGATAGATAGATAGATAGATAGATAGATAGATAGATAGATAGATAGATAGATAGATAGATAGATAGATAGATAGATAGATAGATAGATAGATAGATAGATAGATAGATAGATAGATAACAGTGAGTCGTAACAAACGAGAACTATGTCGTAAAAAGAGAACACTCTCGTCAAAAATTACATGTTTTCACCTCATTTTTGGAATTCCTTTACACCAGTATACATATATTACAAAAATGAGGTGAAAACAAGTAATTTTTGACATTTTTTGTCATTTTCTCAAAAAAAATGAGCTCAAAATGTAGTCAAAATTTCACTATATTAGGCATTGACGTGTCCCAAAATGTATATGATAAGACATTGACATGTCCAAAATCTATATGATAAGACATTGACATGTCTAAAATATATATAAGAATGTAGAAATCAATAGTTTTTACACAAAAATAACATTTTAGACATATCTTTAATGGGTGGATATCTGATTGTTATTCAAAATTGCTACAAAACATGGTTTCATTAACCAAACTACTTTGAGGCATTTACATAAGCACTAAAAATGTCTGAGAGCTTCAATGCAACTCACAACTTTGTCGATCTATGTCTACACCCTCATCATCTGATGCACTTGATTCAGTCTCATACTGTTGAGAGCTCTCTTCTTCTTCTTCTATATCCATAAGAGCTCTATCTTCATCCACGTACATACCAAATTCTGCAGGATCATGCACAACTCTTCTTGTTTTCCTATGATTTCCTGTACCACATACATCTGGAAGCTTTTGTTTTATCATGTTGATGGTTGCTTTCCTCAAGTGACCAGTTTTTGTCAAGGAAAAATCATAAACAAGAATATCTACATCATCCATTTTAAGAGTGGATGTGCTTCGAATATTCTTTTTCCTTTTTGAACCTGTTCGTTTAGTATCACACACCATTTCTAAGTTATATTTACCTGTGAATGCATTACTACTTTTAGTGTAATACCAATGCACCATCAAAGCCTCTATTCTTCTCTGATCAATATCTTTAGTTATCTCTAAAAACCTTTGCAATCCAAAATGGTCTGGTAGCCTCATCACCATCAGCAAGTACTGCAATAAGCGTTCCAACATTTATCTCTATTAAATTTCCTTGCCATCTTGCTTCTGCCTGTTTTGTCATCCTTGGGCCTACATAAATATTTCTTTCTGGTGGATGTACAAAACTTTGAAGTGCATCTGCATTACATGCTTGGGCCACATTCACGGATCTTTGTGTACAAAAATCCCATGTGAATGGAACATCAACTGGCCAGTGACCTGCAATTGTATACGGTATAATCTCTTCTTGATGATTGAAAAAGTCCTCCCACCAAGATACATCTTGATCTCCAGCATATTTTTTTGCACGCTCAATATGTCTCTTCTTCTCAATGAGTGCATGCATCCAGCTTTTACTTTGATCAACCACACTTCCACATCTTTCTGTATTGTTTTTATCTTCATATGGTGATTGTTCTGCACCATACACTGTTACAGTAGACAAATTAGGCACCTGCAATAAGAATCTGCATCCCTCTTTAGGCTCCCACCCAAGAGAAGATGAATACTGCTTTGCAAATAAAAGGGTTATTTCATCAACCCTCCTCATCAAGAATACATGGTTGAAACTAATATTGTGCAGTGGAGCCAAAACCTTAGCACTGTTATCAAGGCCCATTGAGCAAAAGTGCTTAAAGTCATAAATCTGTGTGAGGTGTTGAACTTCTGGTTTTGGAGTATATGCTTCTGAAATCAGCTCAGATAAAATCGGAAGAGTAAAAGCATTGTTACGTGCCAACTTCTTAGAGAAAGTACTGAACATTTGATCAATGTGATCATGAGTGTGGCCAACCAGAAGAAAATTTACCTTAACCTTCTAAAATACCTGTTTTTCAACAAGCATGCTTAAATATCCAAAGACTGTAGAATTTTTATTCTCTCTTGCAGTATTATCTAGTTGCAAATATAGAGTTGGTGGCAAAAGACCCTTCCATGATTGCAAAACACAATAAATGACAGTAACTGTAAGGTTTGGATCATTATGCAGATTCGGATATGTGAAGAAAACCTTGGACATTACAGTTCCATTGTATACCAAAGCACCAACCAAATGCATTTGCACAAGGACTTCATCTCCAATGTCCTTAGGGATGCGATAAAAATGTGGCAAACAAGTTTTTTTTTGATCCATACCATCGATCAACAAACACATATAACGCTCCGGATTTCTGAGTGCCTTACTTCGATGATGAATTGCTTTCTTTCTCTCTAATGCTTGACTGTCACGATGGTTGTTAAGAAGGTTTTTAAAATTATGCTTTTCCTGTGGTGTTGTAGCCCCTTTTGCCATGTTTTTCAAAGTGGCGCAAACTGAACATTCACCCATTCTAACTTTACGAGGAATAGAAACATTGTTAAACTCTTCCTTCCATAATCGAGTAAAGTGACGATACAACACATACTTCTCATTTCTATTTTCCATGTCTTCTCTATATATTTGAAATACCTCTCGACGAGTAAAGTTATCTGACAAGTGCAACCTTCCAGTTGTAGGCATAACTTCACAATGCAAGCTAAAATAGTTCATCATCCAATTCATTGCATGACGTCCAACAGATCCTTTGGTCCCAACATGGAACGTATCCAAAATGAGATCCCCATTCAAAAACCCTTGTTGAACCCTATGTATTCTAAAATTTCCTACACCCATTGCAATTTTAAATGCAGCCCTACAGCATGGCATCCCTTGAGTAAAGAAATATTCAAAACCAACACGAGTTACAGACATGTTATCCTCAATCATTTGCATGCAAGAAACAAGGTATATATCTTTCCTTTCACTATCTAAATGGAGGAATTTTTCTCTTATGTGCTTTAGTTTCTTCATTCCTAAATTATACAAACATTTCAAACCACAACAATGCTTCACAATATCCAATGCAATCTGTCTATCTGAAGTAAGAAATTTAAATCTTTTTCGACTTACTTCACGAGACCTTCTTTTAAATCGTAGATTGAGCTTGCTTTGCTTTTTCGTTGCTCCACATGCACTTGAGTCAGAAGGGAGATCAATGGTTGGATCAGATGGGAGATCAAGAGGTGCATTTGGTTGAGCAGCATTGCATTGTGAATTGGATAACTTAAATGACTCAACAGAAAACATGGAATCATCAGCACGTTCTAAATCATAGGGATCATCACTTCTCTGGAAAGGTTCAACTGAGAACAATGAATCAATATGAGCAGAGGAAGCTGATGCCCAAGCATCCACTGAAAAGATTGAGCTCATCTTCATTGAGTTCACAGAAGACTGAAGATGAATGACCTTTTTAAATAAGTAGAAATCCGAGATCAAGTGAAGATGTCACATCAAATGTCACATCAAGAAGATATGAAATAAAAAGCTTATTAAAGTACATTAAATAACATTAAACATCAAATTACATCAAATCACTTAATTACTCAAATATACACTAATAAGGGAACCAAAGATTTGATTCACTTTTGATTCAAATGAGAAACAAAGTTGATTTCTAACTACATATGAGTCATTGAGTCTAAGCATTGTGAATGAATCAAAATATATCCAAGTTGAGTTCCAACAGGAATATATAATAAAACTGTTTGGAGAAATTTTACAAGAAGGAATTTTACAACTGGAATATATCCAAGTTGAGTTCCAACTGGAATATGCTATGCCATTGAACACTATACAAGAAGAAATTTTACATTTGGTTAAGATTTCAAGGATTAGGTTTTATTGTGGTCTTGGCTAGATATCAAAGAGGTAGATGAAAGTATATTAAAAAAGAATTATGTGTAAAAGAGGTACACAGAATGTTTATTCATACATTGATTTTCCATTTCAACAATGTGTTACAAGATAAATGTGAATATGAACTAAAGTGTGGAGGATAACACTATAAAGATGTCATTAATCTCACAACTTAGACCTGATTTTCTCCCAAGCAATAGACTCTAAGAAAAAACTTCTACATGAGATTAGAAATCCTCATGTACATACCATACTGTTGCCATTGAAGTTTAATTTCCATGAAAATGTATATAAATAGTTGCAAGGTTCTGTACTTGAATGTTTATTCATACATTGATTTTCCATTTCAACAGTGAGTTACAAGATAAATGTGAATATGAACTAAAGTGAGGAGGGTAATACTATAAAGATGTCATTAGTCTCCCACATTTAACACAACTTTGACTTGATTTTCTCCCAAGAAAGAGATTCTAAGAAAAAAATCTCTACATGAGTTTAGACATCCTCATGGACATACCATACTCTTGCCATTGAAATGTAATTTCTATGCAAATGTATATAAATAGTTGCAAGGGTCTACGAATATTTCATTAAAGTGGCTCTGAAACAGCCTATTTGTGTGGGTGCTATTCCCTGGTTAGATAAGTTGACAGATTTAGTTAGCAACTGGACTCATTCAGTTAGATCTAGTTAGTCTCTAGTTCAAGTTACCCAATTGCCTATAAATACCAGAGGAGGAGATCATTCGCATTTTCAAAATCCACGAGCAAGAGAGAGCAGCAGAGCACAGACAGCCATGGAGCACAGAGCTCAGCATACCAGCAAGCCAAGTCTGATGGAGAAGAAGAATGTTGGCAAAAGTACCAAGAGGTAGACAAAATCATACCATAAATAAAGATTCCAAAAAGATTCCCTCTGTATGTCTGTGTAAAAAGTCTGATTTCTAGGTATTTATTTTTCTTACCTCTAGAAATATGGATCCAAAGCATGTACAGCTCGATGCCTGGCATCGACTTTAAGGTGTAAGTCGATGCCAGGCATCGACTTAGGATTGCAAGTCGATGCGAGGCATCGACTTGCAGATGCAAGTCGATGCCAGGCATCGACTTGTCGGTGCAAGTCGATGCCTGGCATCGACTTACACCTGAAAGTCGATGCCAGGCATCGACTTGGGCCCAAAAGTCGATGCCAAGCATCGACTTGCCGGCATCAACATGCACTGAAAAGTCGATGCCAGGCCTCGAATTTAGGGTGCAAAGTCGATGCTTGGCATCGGCTTTTGGGCCCAAGTCGATGCTTGGCATCCACTTTTGGGCCCAAGTCGATGCCAGGCATCGACTTTGTGTGCAAGTCGATGCCAGGCATCGACTTGAGGGTAAAAGTCGATGCCAGGCATCGACTTGGCCCAAAAGTCGATGCCAAGCATCGACTTGGGCCCAAAAGTCGATGCCAAGCATCGACTCTTGCACCCCCAAGTCGATGCCTGGCATCGACTTTCACCCTCAAGTCGATGCCGGGCATCGACTTGAACACAAAGTCGATGCCTGGCATCGACATGCACTTAAACATCGATGCCTGGCATCGACCTGAAGCTCAAAATCGATGCCTGGCATGGACTTGGGCCTTTGAAAACCACATTTACGTTTGATCTTATATTTCCAAGTGCCTTCAGGGATGCGGAGTACAAGGATGAAAGGCCCATCAAGAAGCTCAGAGTCACCATGGGCTCTGGTGACCAACAACGTGACAAAGGCATTGGTCACCAAGCAAAACCAAAGAAAATTATTGCACCATTATCCTTTGAGAAGGCGAGCAACCCACTAGGAATATCCTCAGGTGGACAGAGTAGCATAAAAATTCCTAAGGAGGATCCAAATATGAGGGAAAGGTCTAGGGAGACGGAGGTCATGAGGACAGATCGTCCACTTCGGGACATGACAAATCTAGAGTGGTGCCTTCAGTACGTTGAAGAGAAGAATGTAGTCCTCCTTGTGTTCGCAGGGGCTTATGGAAGAGGAAAGATCACGACAACACAAGGTTTTCAGTATGGCCTTGTTTACAAACTAGATTATGAAGATGAAGATTCTGACAACCTGCTTTTCTTGGTGGAGACATCGAAAGGATTAAGAAATGTCATATGCAAGATGGATTTCTTGTGCCCAGAGTGCTGTGTTCCAGAAGGGCTAGCTCAGATATGCAGAGACTCAGTGAATTTCATCAAGGACCTGATGCCATGGATCCAGGGCAATATCATGCCAACACAACAGAAGAAGACGACCCCTGTAAAGGCAAGGGGTAAGCAGAGCGTGCAAAAAAAACTCCAAAAGAAAAAGAAGATAATTTCAGAAGAGGAGTTTTCTGACTCAAGCTCTAGCTCTAGGAACATAATTGTTGCACCTGGTGGAGAGCTTGCATCTGGTGTTCTTGGTATTGAGCAGAATAAGATGAGGGAGGACATAGCTAGAAGAAAAGTTGTGAAGAAGGGGCAGTTGTTCCACCTGCCAATCAATATCATCCACAGGCCACCCGTAGATCCAGTCACAGGGAGGAGGCCCCTTGAGATCAGGGAGCCACATAATTTGCACGTCCAGAATCTTAAGAAGTAAATGAAAATAAATCCTCATGCTACTGTTGTGCCATTCCTTGTTATGGTGGATCCAAATGAGTGCAGCTGTGTGGACGATTTCAATGAGGGTTTGTTTGAGGATTACACTTATTATGTGATTGGAGGTTCACACTCTGCAGAGGCTCGTAGACAGTTAGTGAAGGAGCACCCTACTACATTTTTCTTTAGGTATGCAGAGTGTAAGATATATGCTGGTCTTACAACTGAGGAAGCCAAGCTTCTTGCTTGGGATCACAACAACGACAATGACTACAGGCAGAAAATGTCCTCCATAGAGAGAATTCGGTTCTTCCACCATGAATATGAAGATTGTCTTGTGAAGGAAGCTGGAAGAATACATCCCAATCTACGAAAGCAATGCCTTATTGAGGTTGGAATTGCATTGGATGAGAATAGAAAGTCTGATGCTTTGAGGAAATATGATCCATGGTTTCAACTGGCATTCAGATCAGGTGAGATCTGGGATCTACAGGATAGAATTTTCACAATGTGGGAGAACAAGGAGGTCAAGGGCCAGAAGCAACGAAAGTCGAGGCCAGACCCACAAGTTGATCTGAAGGGAAAGGGAAGGAAAGTTGACCTTTCAATTGAAGAGGCTCCTGAGGACATGAAGCTGACCCCATGGAGGGCCCTTCAAGGAATCAAGGATGATACATTGATCATATCAACTTTGTCAAGGGTAATCTCGAAGGAGTTAAGCCTGGAGGAGATGGTGACTGAGCTCAATAAGTATGTATGTTATTCTCAGATCCTTTTTCCCTCCTCCCATGCTTCTGGTCTAACCTAGTCTCTTTTATATTTCTGTGTCTGTAGTCATAAAGTGTACATGAAGATTCAGGAGGTGATGATGAAGAGGCTGGGTTGCTTTTCTTGGACAGAGGTCCAAGCAGACTATCCAACCACATCATCCTACAAAGCCTTATCAGAATATTTCATCCTGTTTCGTGATTGGGTAGGTTCTCTTTCTGAGGTTGTGCCTGGTTTGCCATTAAGTTAGATGCCTTGATTCACCTAACCAATTTGATGCCTTACATGGCATCGACTTACAGCTAAATTCGATGCCTGGCATCAGTCTGCAGGCAAAAGTCGATGCCTGGCATCGACCTGCAGGCAGAAGTCGATGCCTGGCATCGACTTGGGGGCATAAGTCGATGCCTGGCATCCACTTGCAGCATAAGTCGATGCCTGGCATCGACCTGCAACATAAGTCGATGCCTGGCATCAACCTCGTGGCAAAAGTCGATGCCAGGCATCGACTTATGTCCCAAAGTCGATGCCAAGCATCGATTTTCAGTAGAAGGTCGATGCCTAGCATCTACCCCAACAAGAAATCGATGCCATGCATCCGTTCCTTATGTTCTGTTTGCTGTATTGAAGAGCTCTTTTAATTGTCTTTCCAATTTTTTCTGCAGAAACCAAGGAAAAGTAAGTCTACAGAGGTACTAGATGATTGCCCCCCTGCATTCCTTGCTCACATTCAAAGAGCAAGGCATGAGAAATCTAGACTGAAAGCGAAGGAGATGGATTTTGATGATGAACCTGATCTTAAATGTTTCTCCAATCCCCTAGACCCCCTTAGGCCTGTATATTACAATGTGTTCTGTAGTGATGTAAATAATATTTGTTCTGTTGTGCCTAGAAAACATTTCTCCCTTCTCATAGCGGACATACCCTATGGATTTAGGATGTTGGGATCAGTAAATGATGATGAACCCTTCAAACACCCTCAGATTCGAAAGATGGTCACTGATTTTGCAGAGTTGACTATGTCTCCTCTTTGGAGGATAGTAATTTTCCATAGCAGAGACCAGTCTTTCTCTGTTTCAACTGCTCTGAAGGCAAGATGTCATGTTGTGGAGTGCCTCACTTGGTAAGTAATCTTCTTTCTATCTCCATGGCTTTAATGATGCTCTTTGTGACTCATAGTTCTTTTTTGCAGGGTGAAGACAAACGTAAATCACACTCCTTTGCATCGGTTTGTGAGCGCCACTGAATGCATTACAGTTGGCTATTATGATGAAGTAAGCAAAAGGAGAGTCAGGGAGCATTGCAATGAGAATGGGATCTCAAATGTGCTCATGTTCCCAGCCGTTACCAAGAAACTTCGTCATGTAGCTGGGGACATGACATTGGTTAACCCTTATCAGAAGCCACAAAAACTCATAATGAGATTGCTTCAGCTATTCTCCAATGATGATGACTGGGTCCTACACCTTTTTTCGGGCACAGGTAATTTCAATTTTCACAATTTTCATTAGTCATGGTTGATTGAAGCCTCTAAGTGGTTTTCTGCTGTTTCAAGAACGACTCTGGTTTGCTCCTTAAAGATGTTCAGGCATTGCATAGCTGTGGAGAAGGATGATGCTCAAGTGAGCTTCATTAGAATGAGAATCAATGGGCTGAATGAATGCCCAGATGAAGACCAAGAGGTTGGAAGGAAGCACATTGCAGATACGGAGAGATTCCAACCAGCTTCAAGGGAGCATGTTCCCCCACTTGCAGATGAACCG
>CM035421.1:119749512-119752012 GCA_020310875.1 Ceratopteris richardii
CATATCTTTGAACTCTTCTCCTCCAAACCTAGACAATTTATGGTTCACTTCCAAAGGTGTAGGTGCAACCCTGCAATCTTCCATTTTAAATTTGGTTAGCAAATTTTTAAGATACCTTTCTTGGGTCACATATACTCCATGTTGAGTATAAGAGATCTCCATTCCCAAGAAGAATGATAGGTTCCCCAAATCACTGATTTTAAACTCTTTCTCCATCTGCTTCTTGATCATTTGTATTCCCTTATCATCTGTTCCTGTAAGTATTATGTCATCAACATAAATACACACATAAATGAACCCATCTTCACTTGCTTTGACTAGCAAGCTACTATCTGCCTTTGATGCTTGAAATCCAAGATCATTCAAGAATTTTACAAGCCTATAATTCCAAGCCCTTGGGGCCTGCTTCAACCCATACAAAGCTCTCTTGAGCTTACACACATAATTTGGACTCACTTGATCTTTGAACCCATCTGGTTGCTCCATGTAGACTTCATCTGAAATGTAACCATTCAAGAAAGCATTTTTTACATCTAATTGAGATAACTTCCAACCTTTGCAAGCAGCAATTGCTATGAGTGTCCTGATGGTTGTCATCTTTGCCACAGGACTATAAGTCTCATCATAGTCCACTCCATATGTCTGTGCATACCCTTTCACAACAAGTCTAGCTTTGTACCTAGACACACTTCCATCTGCAAATCTTTTAGTCTTGTAAACCCACTTACAACCAATGATTTTCTGACTATTAGGTTTAGGAACCAAATCCCATGTTTGATTCTCTATCAATGCATCATACTCCTCTTGCATAGCATCTTCCCAATTCTTCTTCCCTTTGGCCTCTTCATATGTAGAAGGGTCTTCATCTGCTTTTACCAAATAAGCATAATCTTTAGTAGTTAAGAATGAAGTGTCATAGCTATACCTTGTAGGTTTCCATTTGTGCCTAGATGACCTTCTAACTTCTGCACTTCTTGAAGTTTCTGGTTCATCACATTCTGGATCAAACCTTGGCCTCTCTTCAGCTTCAACCTGCACTTCATTGTTCTCACTTTCATCAAGTAATTGAATCTTTGCTTTACCTTTTCTTTGATCCACTACTTCTTCATCATCTGCATGTATATTATATTTACCTGCATACCAAGTACCTTGCTCATCAAATGTAACATCCTTGGATACAATAAATTGCTTTGTGGATGGACTCCACAACCTGTATCCCATTTGCTTATCATCATAACCAATGAATACATACTTTTCTGCCTTAGGCTCCAACTTATGCCTCAATTGAGATGGCACATATGCATATGCCAAGCATCCAAATATTCTGCAATGATCTAAGGTAGGTTTCTTACCCCACCAAGCTTCATATGGTGTCATGCCCTGCAAAGCTTTACAAGGCAATCTATTGACCAAGTATGTAGCTGTATTTACAGCCTCTGCCCACAAATAATTTGGACAATTCTTCTCTTTCATCATGGACCTTGCAAACTCAACAAGAGTCCTATTTCTTCTTTCTGCTACCCCATTTTGTTGAGGAGAATACCTGCAAGTAACTTCTCTCTTTATACCTGCATTCCACAAATAATCATTGAACTCATTTGAAAAATACTCTCCCCCTCCATCTGACCTTAGTCTCTTTAATTTTTGACCTGTAATCCTTTCTGCATATGCATGATAGTGTTTAAATGTATTAAACACTTCTGACTTTTCTTTAATCACATAAATTGTGATCCACCTGGTAGCATCATCAACATATATGACATAATATCTTGAACCATTTATACTAAAGTCCTTTGAAGGACCCCACACATCTGTATGCACCAATTCAAGTCTTTCTGAATACATAAATCCATGCTTGGAATAGGATTGCTTATGAGCCTTACCTAATTGACATGCCTCACATCTGTATGTCATATGTTGACCTGCAATGTTAGGCAATCCAAGCACTGAATCATTGTTAATCATTTCTTTAATACCTCTTTCATTAAAGTGTCCAACTCTTTTGTGCCAAAGATCCAATTCTGACACCTTTTGCTCTCCATATGTGAACATAGCATGTCCAACATTTCCTTGTACCTTCAATGTGAAAAGCCTTCCTTCTTTCTTTCCTGCAATAATTTGTTTATACCCTTGACTAGGGTCTTCCACATAAACTCCATCATTGGTAAACCTTACCTCATATCCTTTTTCCACAATTTGACCTACACTGATCAAATTCTTTGGAATTGTGGGAACATAAAGAACCTTACTCAGAAGAGTGCTCCCATCCTTAGCTTTGATTGAACCAATTGACTTTACCTTATGCTTTGTATTATCACCTGTCTGAACTGTATGATTAATTGCATTATGATCTAGGTCAGTCATCAAAGCAATATTTCCACTCAAATGATTACTACATCCTGAATCAATATAAAACACTCTCATGTCCTCATGTGAGGTTTCACAAGTATTCATAATGAGAGTCGAGTCCTCTTTTTGATCTGATGCATAGTTGTAGTAG
>CM035421.1:119764512-119824512 GCA_020310875.1 Ceratopteris richardii
AGGAGGATACTCTCAAGGCAGAGGCAGATTCAATCAATCTCAAGGCTACCATGGCTACAACATTAGTTACAACAACAACTACAATCACAATGGCAACTATCAAGGTGGTTACAGGAATAGGAAAGATTACAACAATTATGCAGAGGAGCAAGATGATTCCTTGTTGATCATGAATATGACATCTAAATCAGGTATCAATGATGATCACTTATTCTATATTGATTCAGGTTGCTCTAACCATGTAGCTGGAAATGTTGCCTTACTCTCTGATTTGGAAGAACCCAAAGGCAAGCACCAAGTGCAGACAGGTGATGACACTAAACATTCAGTTGTTAAAGTAGGCAATGTCAAAACAAGTGATGGTAATCAGAATTTACTAAGCAGAGTGTTGTATGTTCCAACAATCACCAAGAATCTGATGAGTGT
Organism: Ceratopteris richardii; assembly: GCA_020310875.1. Taxonomy (NCBI): domain Eukaryota; kingdom Viridiplantae; phylum Streptophyta; class Polypodiopsida; order Polypodiales; family Pteridaceae; genus Ceratopteris; species Ceratopteris richardii. The sequence continues at coordinate 119,764,939 of CM035421.1, forward strand.
AGGTCAGATTGTAGAAAAAGGTCTACAGGTCAGGTTCACTCAACATGGTGCATATGTGGAGGATCCAAGACATGGATTCAGAAGGATAGCCAAGGGAGAAAAATCAGGAAGGTTGTTCACCTTTGAACTTGAAGACACTAAGAATATTGCTTTGTACAACTATAAAGACCAAACCCTATCAGAATTGGAGATTTGGCACAAGAGATTAGGTCACATTGGAGAGAGGACCATAAAACAAATGAGCAGGGATCAATGTGTGCTTGGGATACCTAATGTATCCAAGCAACACATGATATACAAGTGTGGGGCTTGTCAATTTGGTAAGTCACACAGATTGCCCTATACCAAGAAAGGTTTTATGCATGAAGATTATCTGGAATTGGTGCATACAGATGTTTGGGGACCTAGCAAGGAGCCATCCATATCTGGATCAAGGTACTATGTGTCCTTTATTGATGACTATAGCAGGTGGACTGTCTTATACTTCATGAAACATAAAGATGAAGTATTTAATTGTTTCAAAAGGTATCTTGCATTAGTTGAAAATCAAACAGGTAGACATTTGAAGAGGCTAAGGTCAGATGGTGGTGGAGAATACTTCTCCAATGACTTTGAAGATTTCTTGCAGGAAAGAGGCATCAAGAGGGAGATTACTACAAGGTACTCACCTGAACAAAATGGGGTAGCTGAAAGGAGAAATAGACTCATTGTAGAAACAGCTAGGTCTATGCTTAATGAGAAAAAATTGCCAAATTGTCTTTGGGCAGAGAGTGTATCTACGGCCACATACTTAATCAACAGGTTGCCATCAAAGACACTTGATGGACTGGATCATTGTAAAATCTTTGGGTGTGTTGCATATGTGCATATTCCCTCACAGGTAAGGGGAAAGCTAGACCCTAAGGCTGAAAAGTGTATCTTCATTGGTTATGATTTGAATCAGAAGGGATACATGTTTTATAACCCCTCAAACAAAGGCTTCAAGGTAAGCAGAGATGTCATATTTGATGAGAATGATTCATGGTATGAAAATGAGTGCAGGAAAGTTAGTCTACCTTATGACATGGAAGAAGACTTTCCCAAGCTTAGCAGGCAAGAACCAATTCAGAAAGAGGACACAAGCTCAGATGATGAAGACACCATCAACATTGAAGAATTCAAGGCTTGGAAATCAAAAGGGAAGATGAAGATGAAGCAACTAGAAGACAATCCAGAATCCTCAACTTAAGCTATGAGGAGATCTCAAAGAGAAAAGAAGAAACCTATTAGGTATGGGTATGATACTTCACTTGTAACCAAGCACTCTGTATATCTTGCAAAAGATATCTTGAATGAAGAGCCAGGTACATTTGAAGAAGCAATCAATAAACCAGAATGGAAGGAAGCAATGGATGAAGAAATGGAGGCTCTCAAGGAGAGTGATACTTGGGACGTGGTACCCAAGAAGGACTCCATGAAGGTGATAGGATCCAGATGGATCTACAAACTCAAGAGGAACTCAGATGGTACAATAAACAGGTATAAAGCTAGGTTGGTAGCCAAGGGTTTTGCACAAACCCAAGGCATTGATTATGAGGAGACATTTTCTCCTGTGGCCAAGATGCCAACTATCAGAGTTATGGTGAGTGTAGCTGCATCCAAGAATTGGAACATGTACCAATTGGATGTGAAGAATGCATTCTTGAATGGATGGATATCTGAAGAGGTCTACATGTCACAACCACCTGGCTATGAAGATCCCAATAAGGTAAATCATGTTTGTAAATTGAAGAAGGCTCTGTATGGATTGAAGCAGGCACCTAGAGCATGGAACTACAGGTTGACAACCTATCTCCTAGATCAAGGATTTGTGATGAGTAAAGCAGATACTTCATTGTTTATAAAGAGGAACAATTCAGAGGTAATATATTTGTGTGTCTATGTTGATGACATCATTATTACAGGAAATGATGTTCAGGGAATTAGACACATCAAAGGACAAATGATGAAGGAATTCAAGATCAATGATCTTGGATTATTGAAGTACTTTCTAGGACTTGAATTGGTCTACACAAATTCAGGTATCTTTATTACTCAGAAGAAGTACATTCAGGACATGGTCAAGAAGTTTAATTTGCATGAAGCCAAAGTCTCAAACATTCCTATGGAGGTCAACCACAAACTCAGTGCACATGAAGGAGAAGAACTCAAGGATATTACAGGTTACCAAAGTTTGGTAGGTAGTCTAAATTATGCTACCTTAACCAGGATTGATATATCATATGGTGTTAGTGTACTTAGCCAATTTATGCATAAACCAAGAGTACCACATTTGGAGGCAGCCAAGAAGATAGTAAAGTACCTAAAGGGAACACAAAATCATGGTTTGTACTTTCCATACTCATCAGACATTGATATTAAGGTATACTCAGATGCAGATTGGGCAGGTTGCAAGGATGACAGGAGGAGTACATCTGGTTACATATGTTTTGCAGGTGATAAACCAATTTCTTGGTCATCCAAGAAACAACCCACAGTGGCTCTATCATCTACTGAGGCAGAATATAGAGGGCTAGCCAATGCCACTCAAGAAGCCATAGGGTTAAAGCTTCTATATTCAGAATTGGGCCTATACACAAGGCCACCAATCATATTTGGTGATAACACAAGTTCTCTTCACCTAGCAGCTAATCCAATTTATCATGCTAGGACAAAACACATAGAGGTTCACTACCACTATGTGAGGGAGAAGTTACTTAGCAAAGAAATTCAATTATCATATGTGTCTACTAATATACAATGTGCAGATTTGCTTACTAAAGCTCTGGATGGAAGCAAGCTATGCAGATTTAAATCCATGATTGGATTGCAGGAAATAATTGAAGACTAGAGATGAAGACTTGAGCCAAAGTGTTTGGCTTGAGGGGGAGCTGTTGGTGCAAAACAAGCCTACACACATTGGCTTGGAACATTGGAAGCTTTGGAAGACTTGGCTTGATTATTAAACTTGAAGACCACACATAAAGCTTGAACCCTTGAAGGATATATTCACTTGGAACAATGATCATAGGAACCAATGCTTAATTGGTTATTACCTTTTATCCTATGTAAAAGTCTATATGACTTTAATCACTCATGTAATCACACCTAACTGAGAAAGTCGTGGAAATTTTGATTGATTGAATAGGTGAATGATTGAGAGAATATCTCATTCACTTTTAGGTACAAGATTCTAGGAGATTGACATGATTTTGAAATTCAAAATCTCACTCAATCTCTATATAATTTACAAGTCAAAAGTCGCGGATATTCTTCACTCCTTCCGAGGCAATTCTGAGTCAATCATTGAGTGTGTGTGAGCTACACCATAGCCTACACCTCTGAGTACCATTGAGCATCACATTACATGCCAATGGGAATGTACAATCATTAGATTTAATCAATATACATATATTCATAGTCTCTGTTTTCTCTGAGTGACTACCTCCAACTCTGTCAACTTCAACAGGGCAGATCTCAAGATCTACTGAACCAAATTGAATGCTTCAAAGTGCATTGGATTCAGCTCAAAGTCTACTATACACCTACAAAGTTTCAAGGCCATTGGATCTACCATCACAGAGAAATCTCAGTCGGGGTGCTCACTGGTCTGTGACTGTAAGTCTCCTAAAAAATCGGGGGTACACCTTATTTTGCTAAAGTGATTTCTCTGAGTGTGGTTTATCATTTTCCTTCATTCAACTTGCAAATGGAAGCTTACTAAGCTAATTGAATATCTCTAGAAGGAGTTTTGCTAATTGTAACTACACTGGTCATACTGAGCATAACACTGAGCAGGTATCAAGACTAAAATAGAAACTTTTCAAGTCTTGTGATTTGCAAAGTAGTCTGTTTTGATCAAGTCATTACTCAAACCTTTTCCAAAGTACATATAGTATATTTTGGTGTCATTTGGAAGCTCAAGGAGTCTACTGAGCATATCTGAAGAGAAAGGAGGGCAGGTGTGAAGCAGGTTTTGCAACACCAACTGATCTTCTGAGTGCATCCAGCCATCACATCACACAAGATAGATAGATAGATAGATAGATAGATAGATAGATAGATAGATAGATAGATAGATAGATAGATAGATAGATAGATAGATAGATAGATAGATAGATAGATAGATAGATAGATAGATAGATAGATAGATAGATAGATAGATAGAGAGAGAGATAGATAGAGAGAGAGATAGGGAGACAAACATATGGATAGAGACATAGACAGACAGAGAGATAGACAGAGAAAGAGACAGACAGATAGACAGACAGACAGACAGACAGACAGACAGACAGACAGACAGACAGATAGATAGATAGATAGATAGATAGATAGATAGATAGATAGATAGATAGATAGATAGATAGATAGATAGATAGATAGATAGATAGATAGATAGATAGATAGATAGATAGATAGATAGATAGATAGATAGATAGATAGATAGATAGATAGATAGATAGATAGATAGATAGATAGATAGATAGATAGATAGATAGATAGATAGATAGATAGATAGATAGATAGATAGATAGATAGATAGATAGATAGATAGATAGATAGATAGATAGATAGATAGATAGACAGATAGAGAGATAGACAGATAGACAGATAGAGAGATAGACAGATCGATAGATAAATAGATAGATAGATAGATAGATAGATAGATAGATAGATAGATAGATAGATAGATAGATAGATAGATAGATAGATAGATAGATAGATAGATAGATAGATAGATAGATAGATAGATAGATAGATAGATAGATAGATAGATAGATAGATAGATAGATAGATAGATAGATAGATAGATAGATAGATAGATAGATAGATAGATAGATAGATAGATAGTTAGATGGATTGATAGAGAGAGAAAGATAAATACTGAGAGATAAATTTGAAGTCTATTGTATAGTGATCCAATTGTTTTTTCTATATGTATGTGTGAATTTGTGTGTGGATGTGTGTGTGTGTCTATTTTTGTGTGTATGTATGTGTATGTGTGTGTATGTGTGTGTCTGTGTGTGTGTGTGTGTGTTTGTGTGTGTATGTGTGTGTATGTGTGTGTATATGTATGTGTACGTGTGTATGTGTGTGTATTTCTTTGAATGTGTCTGTGTGTGTATGTGTGTGTATGTGCACGTGGAAGTGTGTGTTTGTATGTTTATGTGTGTATCTATGTGTATGTGTATTTGTTTTTGTATGTGTATGTGTATGTGAATGTGTATGTGTATGTGAATGTGTATGTGTGTTGAAAATCAAATCTCAATCATGCAAAAAGGCTCAACCACGAGTTTTTTAAGTGGAGGAATAAAAAAGGAGGACCCAAAGTCATGGAATCGAGTTAGAAGCTCCACCAAATGCAATCAAATTATAATCTCATCAAATCAGCCACCAAAATGTGCACCTACACTAATTGGTGGGTGGTTAGCTAGATTGTAGTAAAAGTAAAACTCTATATAAGCGTCATCCCACCTTTTTTTTCTTGAGTTGTATGCATTCCAGGAGTTTCCCACTAAGTTTAGTGAAGTCATAAACACTAGCAAGCAGACCCCTTGCTTGCTTACCTCATTTTCTCATGATTTTTCTCCTCTCTATCTAGAGGTGTAGTTAGGCTTTTCCAAATTTGATTGTACCATATTGTAGAGCATTTTTTGCTCTCTCATTGTACTCATTTTCATTGATTTTAAGCTTCATTTGGTCTCTCATATTGTGCCCTAAACTTTGCCAAAGTTTCAAGTTATTTGGCTGAGTGAGTTGTGAGAAATTGCCAATTTTGTGAAGGTATATCTCTAGACATAGGCAGAGAGTGTTGCAAACAGGTAGCTTGTTTTGCATGTGGTGATTCTCCGAGCTCGAATATCCATTTGGGATTATTTAAAGCTTGTTGGGTATCTCTTATATTCTACAAGTCTGCAAAATTTCATTTTAACTCTCTGTACTAGTGCAGAGAAATGTTCAGAACAATACGCATATATCACTGCTTCTAGACCTAGTGGAGGGCAGCCATCTTCCATTTTTGCATTGGGGTGTTAGAATCATCCCCATCAGTGGTATCACATCCATTTTGGAGGCTTGGAGAGATCAGTGGCATCATATTGAAGACTTGAAGGGATCAAGACAACTCGTGGAAGCTCAAGGGGGACTCATCAAAGCAAGAAGACATTGAAAGGCAGTTACGTCAATCGAGATCTCAACTAGTCGAAGGTTAACAAGGGAGAAGCTATCAAAAGGTAATATACACACCTTCTAAAGCATACAAACACTTGAGGAAAAGCTAGAGGAGCATCTTAGAGCTCAGTATGGCTCAATATAATGCACAAATAGGGAAGTTAGAGAAAGGCAATTATCAACCATGGAAATTTAGAGTTAGCAACTACGTTATGGGAAAAGCATTGTGGGGATTAGTGAGCGGCACAGAGCCAATGCCTCATGTACATGATAGATCACTTCAAGAGCAAGTCAAGGCACTTAATGAATGGATAGAAAAGGGTAGGAGAGTCATATTCATTCTATCGCAACACATAAACAATAGCATGATAGTGCATATACAAGACTTGAACACATCCAAGAAGGTTTGGGAGACCTTGGAGAGATTGTACTCTTCATCAACCAAGGCAAGGAAGATTCAACTCAAGAATGAGCTTAATAATCTTAGGAAACCACCAAGTACTAACATAAATGAGTACATTTTGAAGGTTAAGGAGCTTTGCAGATGCTTTAGGTTCAATTGGGAGCCCGATCAAAGACGATGATCTTGTTGTGCACACTCTCAATGGCTTGAGAGAGGATGAAAGGTGGAAAGCATTCACCACATTAGTTTATGTGAGGGATTCCCTAGTGACGGAGGAGATGAACCAAGGAGGTTCACAATCAAAGGGTAGCCAAGCCCAAGTTTTCTATGCAGGTAGAGCCAAAGGCAAAAGAGGTGGACAAAAATCGCAATGCACAGGGAGAGAAAGGTCAAGCTAAAGCTGAAGCAACCAAGAAGGCTCCAACCAAAGCTATGGATCAAGAGGAAGAGGAAGGAGTAGAGGGAGAGGAGGAAGATCACATGAAAGAGAAGCATCCAATGGAGAATGCTACAATTGTCAAAAACTGGGCCATTATGCAAGAGATTGTTGGTCCAAAGGAGGAGGCAATCAAGGATACAAAAGGAACCAAGGTAATTATGGTAGTAATTCAACAAATTGAAAATGAGAACTTGCTTAAGATGTATGGTCCAAGTGAAAGAGTCAATTCAGATTCTACATGGTACATTGATAGTGGTTGTAGCAACCATATGAGTTGCAATAAAGATGTTTTCTTTAATTCACATTCACCCATCACTCAAGGACATGTAGAGATAGGGGATGACACTAAGCACAAGATTACACATGTGGGAAATGTTGCATTGAATGGATCTCAAACCTCAAAGATGTTGAAGGATGTGTTGCATGTGCCAACCATCACAAAGAACTTGGTTTTGGTAGGTCAAATGGTTGAAAGAGGTTATGAGGTGAGGTTCAATGAGCGAGGATGTTTTTTTGAAGACCCCATGTAGGACTAAAAGCTCATAGAAAAAGGAAAGAATCAAGGAAGACTCTTCACCATGGAGGTAAAGCCATCAACCCCTCACACTATCTACTTGTCAATTGGAAATAAATAGATTGCAGAAATCGACTTATGGCATAAAAGAATTGGGCACATAGACTTACAAAGGATGAAGGACATGCAAAGGAAGGGCTTGGTGAGTGGTCTACCTGATCTTACATCTCAGAAGATGCAACATTTGTGCCATGCTTCTCAATTAGGAGAACAAAGCAGATTGACATTCAAGAAGGGAGCACATGTGAGCAATGAAGTATTGAATCTCATACACATAAATGTATGGGGACCTACAAGGGAGCCATCCATTGGAGGTAATAGATATTTTGTCACATTTATAGATGGTCATTCAATGTTTGTTTGGATGTATTGCATGAAGTCAAAGTTAGAGGTGTTTTACCACTTCAAGATGTTCAAAAACCTAGTGGAGAAGGAAACATGGACGTATATAAAGATTCTCAGATCGGATGGAGGGGGAGAGTATTTTTCAAATGAATTTTCAGATTTTCTACATGACCGTGGCATGAAAAGGCCATTCACTTGCAGGTATACACCTCAACAAAATGGGGTGGCAGAAAAGATACATAGCAAAAGTGGCTAGATCTTTGTTAAATAAAATGAATGTTCCTAACTCTTATTGTGCTGATGCAACAAATACAGCCATATACATTATGAATAGGTGTCCAACCTCAGTAGTACATGGAGTTACACCTTATGAAGCTTGGTGTGGTAAGAAACCCAACCTTTCACATCTCAAAGTATTTGGTTGTGTATGTTATGTTCACATACCTCAAGAATTGAGACACAAGTTAGACCCAAAGGTAGATAGGTGTATATTTCTTGGATATTCTTCAGATCCAAAGGGTTTTAGATGCTATAACCCTTGCAACAAAGAGCTTAAGGTATCTAGGGATGTAATATTTGATGAGTTGCTACCTTGGTATGGTAGCAAAGATGTGTTACAGGCTGATGATCATATGAAACCGAGAAGAAGTTCAAAGAGCAACAACAAAGCATGGAGATAAGTGGTCCAACCACTTCAAGCACACCATCAGAGGATATTAATACATCAGCTTGGCATGGAAGGACAAGGAATGAAGCTCATTCAAGTGAAGGAAGTAGCAAAGGAAAGGAAAAGGCAAATAAGGAAGACCATCGATGGGTAGACATGGAATCTACAAGTCACGAAGATATGGAAAAATTAGAAACTGCAGCATTTAAAGCATTTAAACCAAGGATGAGGAGATTCCTACCACCTAATGGTGAGGTAAGGTCATCTAATAGGGTTAAATACCCTGTTCAAAGGTTAACTTATCATTCATTCATTGCACGACACTATACCTACATGAGTCAAGTTATAGCTTGTGAAGAACCTGTTGGAGTTAGACGTCTGCGGAAGCACGCGAACAGCACAAGGAAGAAGAAGAAGCTTGGAGCACAACACACAAGACTGAATGTATTACTAGAGAATGTACAAAGATAAGTAGCCCATTAGGGCAATAGGCGTATATACAAGCCGGGGGAAAAAAACCTCCTAAAGAGGGAAAAAAGTGCCCCGGCGGTCCTAGAGTGTTCACACACATCACTACCTAAATATATCAACAAATCCCCCCTGAGAGTGATGCGGTGAACAAGGAGCTGGCACTCATGTATAAGGAAGTGCCAAGCTATGTGGAAATCACTCCACAAAAGGAAGTAAGCCCAAAGCTTTGCGGAAAGCTTCAAACTTCTCCCTAGGCAGAGCCTTCGTGAAAAGGTCTGCAATGTTCTCCTGCGTGGGCACATATGCCAAGCTGATCTCCCCAGCAGAGAACCTCTCCCTGACATAGTGATAATGCACCTCAATGTGCTTAGTGGGAGCATGGAACACAGGGTTCCTCGCAACTGCCAATGCGCTCTGACTGTCAGTGAAGATGGTGGTGGCAGAAGACTGGCCAACACCCAAATCAGCCATAAGGCGTCTGAGCCACACACACTCAACAGTCGTTGTGAAAGCTGCCCTATACTCAGCCTCACAACTGGAAGTGGCCACAGTAGGCTGCTTCTTGCTCAACCAAGATATACATGAGCTACCAAGCATGAAGCAAAAACCACTGGTGGACACACGAGTGTCATAGCAACCAGCCCAATCTGAGTCAGAAAAAGCATGCAAATCTGGCGGTAGTGATCCCCCCTTGGGATAAAACAACCCAAGTAGCCGAGTACCACTCAAGTAGCGAAAGATGCGCTTAACCGCTTTCCAATGCGTGACTCTTGGGCAATGCATAAACCTGCTCATCTGTGAGACAGCAAACTGAATATCTGGCCGAGTAATGCATAAGTAAATCAAGCATCCAACAGCCTGCTGATAGAGAACAGCATCAAATGCATCTCCAGCATCATGAAGACTCAATCGTAAACCTGTCTCCATAGGAGTGGCAATAGGCTTACAGTCTTCAAGGCCAAAACGCTGCAATAATGTGTCAATATATTTCGTTTGACACAAAGCCATTCCACCATCAACTTGCATAAACTGAATGCCCAAATAGTGATGCAAATGCCCCAAATCAGACATCTCAAATGAGGCATGCAAATCAGCCTTGAAATCAGCAATATGCTTCTCAAGAGGACCAGTGAGCAGCATGTCGTCTACATAGACAACAATGATCAAAAGCACATCATAAGCACGCTTAACATATAAGGTGCTTTCAGTTGGACTGTTCTCAAAACCATGTGCAATCAGATAGGCATGTATTTTCTCATACCAAGCACGTGGTGCTTGCTTTAAACCATATAACGCCTTCTTTAACCTGCACACCTGGTTTTCATGCCCTTTCTGCACAAAGCCACGGGGCTGAAAAACATACACTTCTTCATGCAAGTCACCATTCAGAAATGCTGTTTTAATGTCCAACTGATGTACATTCCAACCATGATGGGCTGCAAGTGCACAAATGCTCCGAACAGTAGTCATACGGCATGTAGGTGCAAAGGTCTCATCAAAATCAATGCCTCTTTCCTGCGCATAACCCTTTGCAACAAGCCTAGCCTTATACCTGTCAACTGTACCATCAGGTTTACGCTTCAGCTTGTATACCCACTTAGTGCCAATGGCCTTCTTGCCAGGAGGCAAGTCACATAAAGACCATGTACCATTCTTCATTATAGCATCATATTCAGATTGCATAGCAGCCATCCAATTTTCTGAATTTTGTGCTTCATCAAAAGAAACAGGCTCATTCTCATCACAGAGACTAGATGCAGCCATAGCATAGCAATCTGATGCAAAGGAGGTACTATGAGAGCCTGAACGAGTACGATATGACAAAGGTGCATCTAATTTGTTGTCACGCAAAGTCTGCACCAGCCATTTTGGCATAGTTTTTGCCTGTTCAATATCAGCTCTCTCATCAACAAGTGCATCATGTAAATCTGCATCAAAAATGGAATGATCTGCATCATCATATGAAGCCTGCAAAGGCTGAGAAGTTGCCTCATTAGGACCAGCGCTAGCCTGTCCACCTGTAAAAAGAGGCATCAAAGTATCATACATGTCTTTGGAGCTAACAGATGTCTCCTTAGTACATGAAAGCAATGGCTGAATAGCATCTTCCACAAAGACAACATCATGGCTAACCAGAATGCGTTTAGTCTGTGGATGATACAGACGATAGCCTTTACTTTCAGAACTATACCCAACAAAAATACATTTTACTGCCTTATCATCTAATTTTCTGCGATGTTGTTCAGGCACTAATGCATATGCCAAACAACCAAAAACACGCAGATGAGCAACAGATGGCTTGCGGTCATGCCAAGCCTCATATGGAGTGATAGACTGCAACGCTTTCGTGGGACACCTGTTCAGTACATATGCTGCACACATGACAGCCTCAAGCCAGAAACTATGTGGTAAAGCCTGACTTTTGACCATGCACCTCGCCATCTCCATGAGTGACCTGTTCTTTTGTTCAGCAACTCCATTCTGTTGAGGTGTATACGGCACTGTACACTGGTGTTTTATCCCACGTTCAGCCAGAAATGCATTAAAATCTGAAGACATATATTCCCCCCCTCGATCAGAACGGAGGGTGCCCATTTTACATGCTGACAGATTTTCAGCCAAAACCAAAAACTGTTTGAAGCACATGAACACTTCAGACTTTGCTTTGAGTGGATATACCCATGCATGCCTGGAAAAATCATCAATGAAAGTCACGAAGTAAAGGTAATTTCCAAAAGAGGGTGTCTGCATAGGACCACAGACATCACTATGTACAAGCAGCAATTTCTGCATAGCCCGAACTGAACCATCTTTTGGAAAGGAAGAACGCTGCATTTTGCCCAAAATACAGCCTTCACAAACATGTTTTCCAGGTGCCTCAAGTTTGGGCAAAGAGGACACCATTTCAGATTTCTGCAGGCGTAACAAACTAGCAAAATTCAGATGACCAAAGCGTGCATGCCAAAGCTTTGCATCTGACATAGCCTGAGAATCATGAACTGCACATGCCGAATCATTCACAGATTTTTCATAGTCTATGAGCTTATACAGCCCACGACATAAAATGCCAGAAGCAATAATCACATCGCCATTTGAGAGATCATGGACTGTACACCTGTCATCAACGAATTTCACAACCAAGCCAATCTTGGCTAATGCAGAAACTGATAACAGGTTCTTTTTGATCCCTGGCACAAATAAAGCATCTGACAAAGTGAAAGAACTACCATCAGCAGTAGTCAGAATGATCTTACCAACTCCCATAACAGGATAAGAGGAGTTATTGGCGCATGTGACAGTATTCCTTGTAGGGGCAGGCTCGAGTGAAGAGAAGAAACTGCGCTGCGAGGTAATATGTTTGGTTGCCCCACTGTCAAAGTACCAAACATCTGAGTCTACTACAGACATGCACTGATCATGAGAAGATGGGTCAAAACTGCAGACAGTAGTAAACGCCCATTCTTCTTCCTGCACAAGATTTGCAGACTCTGTTTTTGGTGTAGAGGCCTCTGCAACAACCATTCCAGCCTCTTTCTTCTTTGCCTCTTTAGTAGCCAGTTTTGGACAGTTCTTTATAATATGATCATTTCCTTTACAGTACTTGCAGAACAATTTCTTCTTTTCTGATTTCTTCTCATCTTTATCCTGGTTCTTCGATTGTGCAGCATTTGCAGATTTCTGCTTACTAGTAGAAGAGCTCCATTTTCCTTTGCCCTTCTGACTAGCCAGGAAAGCTTGATCTGCAACACGCATAATGGACCTGTTCTGCCTGGACTGATCTTCCTGCAACAGAACAGAGACTAATTCCTCAAATGACAAGGCATTCGGATTGCCTTTCATCATCAATCGAAGTGTAGAGGCAAAACTCTGATATGAATCAGGAAGGCCATTCAGAACGGTCTGCACAAGTGAGCTATCTGGTATAACCTCATCAGCAGAAATCAATTGTTCCTTCAGGTCTTTGATCTTTGTAAGAAAACTGTCCATCGAATCACCTTCATTCATGTGCTCACTCTCTAACTGTTTTCGGAGGTAAGCAACACGAGCCTCATTCCTAGCCTGGTACAAAGTGGTAAGTGTATCCCAAGCATCCTTTGCTGTTCTGCAAGAGCGAATGTGAGGAATAATGGCATGTTTGACAGACAAAGCTATCAATGCATGTGCCTGGGCATCTCTGCCATCCCAACGAATCTGCTCTGCAGTAGGTGCAACAGAAACAGCAGCACGAACAGGAATCTGCGGAATATCATCTTCGACACCATCTTCATCAGCTCCAACACCTGTATTTGCAGTACTTGTCGTTACAGGTGTAACAGGACGTCTTTCAACACCCTGCACAATGTTCCACAATCCTTTTGCAACCAGTACATGTCGCATCATATAAGCCCATAATGGGTAGTTGGTACCATCCAACTTATCCTCAACAGCCAACATACGGAATACATCACTGCTTTCAGCCATGGCTGGTGACTAAAATACCTTGATGCAGAAAATTGACTGTATCTCAAAAAGTTGAACAGAACTGCCCAGACGAGTTCTGCTAGACCTGTAGCAGACTTCGAGACACTTAAACTGGCGAAACGAAACTGGTATATACCTTTGGCACAAAAGGACAAAATAGCCTGCACAAGCACTGCGATAGTGCGTTCGGAGGCCGAAACGAGCTCAGATCGCGATTTCGGCACCACAGAGCGAAGCCGTTTTGATCTCAGAAACACCTTGAGTATGCTCACCAAATTTTGTGCGAATCTGAGACTGCAAATGGAGGAGTGTCGACGGCGCCCTAGAAGAAGCAACGACCTGCTCTGATACCAATTGTTGGAGTTAGACGTCTGCGGAAGCACGCGAATAGCACAAGGAAGAAGAAGAAGCTTGGAGCACAACACACAAGACTGAATGTATTACTAGAGAATGTACAAAGATAAGTAGCCCATTAGGGCAATAGGCGTATATACAAGCCGGGGGAAAAAAACCTCCTAAAGAGGGAAAAAAGTGCCCCGGCGGTCCTAGAGTGTTCACACACATCACTACCTAAATATATCAACAGAACCTAACTTTCTTGAAGAAGCAAATAAGCATAGGGAATGGATTGAAAGCCATGGAGGAGAAAGTCAAAGCACTTGAAGAAAATGATACTTGGTCATTCGTGCCAAGAACAAAGGACATGAAAGTCATTGGCAACAAATGGGTGTACAAGGTAAAGAGGCATGCAAGTAGGAGCATCTCTAGGTATAAAGCAAGGCTGATTTCCAAAGGTTTTTCTCAAAGCTATGGCATAGACTTTGAGGAAACATTCAACCCAGTAGCTAAGATGTCCACCATTAGAAATTTGATCGTAATTTCAGCCTCAAAAGGTTGGAAGATGTACCAGTTAGATGTGAGGAATGCTTTCCTAAATGGAGAGCTTGAAGAGGTAGTCTTCATGGACTAGCCCCAAGGCTTTGAAGATGAGAGGTTTCCACATCATGTATGCAAGCTAAAGAAGGATCTTTATGGACTAAAGCAAGCCCCAAGAGCTTGGAACCAAAGACTTGTACACTACTTGGTAAAATGTGGATAGAATCAGACTCATGCAGACCCATCACGCTTTGTGAAGAAGGAAGGTAGCAAAATTGTTTTCATTTGTATATATGTTGATGATTTGATCGTTATAGGGGATGATGAAGCCAACATTAAGGACATAAAGAGGAAGCTTGGATGTGAGTTTAAAATCTCAGATTTAGGGATTTTAAGGTACTTCCTTGGGATTGAAGTATTATATAAAAAGGAAGGTATATACTTGATGCAAAGGAAATACATTCTTAATCTTTTGAAGAAGTTTGGCTTGTGTGATTGCAAGCCCATTTCAAATCCATTAGAAGTAAATGTTAAACTAAGTGCTCATGAAGGTGAAGAGTGTGAAGGATGTAACAATATATAGGTCAATAATTGGTTCTCTCTTGTATGCTACTATGAGAAGACTTGATATTGCACATGTAGTTGGAGTGTTATCTCAATTTTTGCAAGCACCAAGAGTACCTCATCTTGATGCAGCAAAAGGGGTACTTAGATACCTCAAAGGATCAGTGAATGAAGGTCTATATTATCCATTTGATGATGGATTAAATGTACAAGCTTATTGTGATGTTGATTGGGCAGGTTCCAAAGATGACACGAGGAGCAAGTCTAAAGCATATGTTATCATGCTAGGGAAGAAGACCATCTCATGGATGTCAAAGAAACAACCAAATATGGCTCTTTCATCGATCAAAGCTGAATATAGAGGCTTAGCACAAGTCTCATAAGAGCTTATGTGGCTCAAGAAGTTGTTTTTTTATCTTGATTTGCAGGTCAAGCAAGTACCTATTTTTTGTGACAACATAAGTAGCATATGCTTGGCTCAAAATCCGGTGTTCCATGCAAGTTCAAACCATACAGAAGTGCATTATCACTTTATTCAAGAGAAGATCATGTCAAAGGATGTCAAGGTGGAGCATGTCAATACAAAGGACCAATATGCAGATATGTTTACCAAAGCATTAGATGGAGTAAAGCTACAACACTTCAAGGCATGCATTGGAATGAAGGACCTAGGGATTGAGACTTGAGGGGGACTGTTGAAAATCAAGTCTCAATCATGCAAAAAGACACAATCACACATTTTGCTAGTGGAACAATAAAAAAGGAGGACCCAAAAGTGTGGAATAGAGTTAGAAGATCCACCAAACTCAATCAAATTCAAATCTCATCAAATCAACTACCAAAAAGTGCACCTACATTGATTGGTGGGTGATTAGCTAGATTGTAGGAAAAGTAAAACTATATATAAGCATCACCCCACCTTTCTTTCTTGAGTTGTATGAATTCCACGAGTTTCCCACTTATTTTAGTGAAGTCATAAACTCCAGCAAGCAGACCACTTGCTTGCTTACCTCATTTTCTCATGATTCATCTCCTCTCTATCTAGAGATCTAGTTAGGCTTTTCCAAATCTGATTGTACCAGATTGCAGAGCATTGTTTGCTCTCTCATTGTACTCATTTTCATTTATTTTAAGCTTCATTTGCTCTCTCATATTGTTCTCTAAACTTTGCCAAAGTTTCAAGTTATTTGTCTGAGTGCGTTGTGCGAAATTGCCAACTTTCTAATAGTATATCTCTGCAAATAGGCAGAGAGTGTTGCAAACAGGTAGCCTGTTTTGTAGAGGGTGGTTCACACAGCTGAAATATCCATTTGGGATGATTTAAAGCTTTTTATGTATCTCTTATAGCCTACTACAAGTCTCCAAAATGTCATTTTAAGTCTTTGTACTAGTGAAGAGAAAAGTTCAGAACAGTGAGCATATATCACTACTTGTGGACCTAGTGGAGGGCAGCCATCTTCCATTTTTGCATTGGGCTGTTAGAATCATCCCCCATCAATGTGTATGTGTATGTGTATGTGTATGTGTATGTGTATGTGTATGTGTATGTGTATGTGTATGTGTATGTGTATGTGTATGTGTATGTGTATGTGTATGGGTATGTGTATGCGTATGTGTATGCGTATGTGTATGTGTATGCGTATGTGTATGCGTATGTGTATGTGTATGTGTGTGTGTGTGTATGTGTATGTGTATGTGTATGTGTATGTGTATGTGTATGTGTATGTGTATGTGTATGTGTATGTGTATGTGTATGTGTATGTGTATGTGTATGTGTATGTGTATGTGTATGTGTGTGTGTGTGTATGTGTATGTGTATGTGTATGTGTATGTGTATGTGTATGTGTATGTGTATGTGTATGTGTATGTGTATGTGTATGTGTGTGTGTATGTGTATGTGTATGTGTATGTGTGTGTGTATGTGTGTGTGTGTGTATGTGTGTGTGTATGTGTATGTGTATGTGTATGTGTATGTGTATGTGTGTGTATGTGTGTGTGTATGTGTATGTGTATGTGTATGTGTATGTGTATGTGTATGTGTATGTGTATGTGTATGTGTATGTGTATGTGTATGTGTATGTGTATGTGTATGTGTATGTGTATGTGTATGTGTATGTGTATGTGTATGTGTATGTGTATGTGTATGTGTATGTGTATCTATATGGGTATTGGTATCAGTATGGGAATGTGCATGTGCATGTGCATGTGTATGTGTATGTGTATGTGTGTGTGTGTGTATGTGTATGTGTATGTGTATGTGTATGTGTATGTGTGTATGTGTATGTGTATGTGTATGTGTATGTGTATGTGTATGTGTATGTGTATGTGTATGTGTATGTGTATGTGTATGTGTATGTGTATGTGTATGTGTATGTGTATGTGTATGTGTATGTGTATGTGTATGTGTATGTGTATGTGTATGTGTATGTGTATGTGTATGTGTATGTGTATGTGTATGTGTATGTGTATGTGTATGTGTATGTGTATGTGTATGTGTATGTGTATGTGTATGTGTATGTGTATGGTATGTGTATGTTGTATGTGTATGTGTATGTGTATGTGTATGTGTATGTGTATGTGTATGTGTATGTGTATGTGTATGTGTATGTGTATGTGTATGTGTATGTGTATGTGTATGTGTATGTGTATGTGTATGTGTATGTTGTAGCTGAGTGATGAGTAGCACCTCCTTTAATGTCAATCCGGGAAGACATGAGGATGGTATGAAGACCTCGAACAAGTGATGGCACAAATGTGTGAGTGAGAAGCACACTAACATGCACACACATACACACACACGCGCACACAAGGTAAGACAAAGAGAGAAGCAATGGAGTTCTTTTAGATTACTCAAAAGTGTTCTTACAAGTTCAATTCTACCACAAGCTAGCCTAAAAAATGAGCTCTCTATCTCTATTTATAGTTTTTGACTAGCTTTTGGTCCTATCCACACCTAGTGTCCGACCTAGTTTAAAATTAGGTTCTAGGGCCTATTTGGGGGCTCAAACGGAGTCTAAAAAATGTGAAATGTGATAGGTAGGTACTTCTAAAGCTCCTCAAGCTCAAGGACTCCTTGGCTTGCACAAAATGGAGCTACAAAAATATGAAATGGTATTTACAATGGTTTTTAGTGATGAAAATCACTATTTTTGTAGGGATTTCTTCTAACAATTTGACATACACTTCCTCAAGCTCCCTACTTGCTCCTTCTTCTTGTGCGTCCACCTCTTTGATGTGCTTCAGCTTCATGAAAAATGATGGCCTACTTGCCAGATCTTCTTTGACTGCTCTGTCTGCTTGGCCCTTCACGTTGGCTCCCTTGTCTTGTGAGTCCTTGACCGCTCTGACCACTGCCAACACTCCCCCCCCTCTCGCGTCTGTCGTCTCTGACAGACCCTTGTTGACTGGATCGTTGGATGTAGTAATTCACGACATCGGTTGCCAAATGATGCTCTGATAATCACAGTCCTTTTGGCAAGTCAGTGAGTAGGGCATCCCAGTCTACTAGCCCAGGAACCTTCGAATGTGGCATACGTAACTTCTCAGAATGTAGAGCTTGTTCCACAGCAAATAACTATAATAAATGAGATGGTCTGGGAATGAATATCTCTGAATGATATTCCCATAACCCTGTGATAAACATTTCTTCAAACGTTTGTTTGAAGCAGACTGGTGGGTACTTTATACGAGCATGCCACGCATATACAACGTTAATGGATGGTGTGGTGCTCATATCATAGACAAGGTCTTGATTTCCTTCATTAAATCCGAGAGCCGAAAGATGAGGTTCTTTGACATTTTTAAAGGTCCTGAATATAACCAGCATGAGCTAAAAAATTTTGAGGCACATCTAGGCCATGACATCTGGTACGTTCTTGAACCTGACTGTGTCGAATCCTCGAAATCATGTATGCTACTGTGGGTTGGCCTCTAGATGGTGCCAGGTATACATAATTTAGCCACTTTTCACATCCTTTGACTGTCAGCACTGTTTTGGTGTACTCTAGCCAAGACCTTCTTCGAAATATAGGGCAGTAGCATGGGTTATACTTGATGTATAATGGCATATTATTCCAAGTGCGTACCATCTCAGGGTATGTTTTGTGAAGAGAGATGGTGGATGCAATCCAAAGATGAGTAGGTGCTACTACAACCAGCTTCACACCAGCCAACTGAGACTTCAGAGTTGATTAGTAGACCCTTTGAGCTTCCTAAATCCACCAAAGTATCAGCCAAGTACTTTGGAACATGTATCCCAAAAGTTTAAGTGAAGACATACTAGTTGCGAAATGACTAGCTCCCAAAGTTGCTATTTTTGGACATACACCTGCTAGAAAAAATGAACAGTGCTCTCAACCTGATAGGAATTAGATAAATTCCTTTTGGGCATAGCAAATAGACTTAGCAAGCTTCCCAATCCAAGTTAAAACTTTTCAAATGATGAACTGAGCACTGAGAACAAGATTCATCAATTTCTCGAACATGCCCACCATTCTCGGGGCTCTGCAGAGATAGACCAGTGAGCAGTAAAATGCAGATATCTCCAAACTTATTAATCCAATGACCATGAACATTGATACGCAAAAAATTGACGGTCAGGGCTAACCAACGCACGTTAAAACACTGAAAAAGGTTGAGTAGAACTTGAGATATGACCTTCTGAAGTTACTGCTCTGAGTGAGTATAGCAGAGAACAAAACAGAGAAGTAGATGATGATAATTGTATATATTCACATATGACCACATTGGCAATGAACATTTGCACAATTGGAGTAGAATGATAGAGCTATGGATTAAGCTCTTCAATCTCTACAAAATGAGATGAAATGGGCACGTACAAGGCTTGCTAATCGCCTCTTCCTTCTTGCTCTTTTTATAGCTATTCTTGGAGGGACTTTTGAATTCGAATTTGAATGGCTCCACCTAAAAGTGATCCCCAAAGTTAGGAGATATTCCCTCAGCTCAAAAATTCGTGGTTTTAGGTAGTTAGAGCCACAACTTTGCTTTTACATCATGGATGAGGTAAGCCATCCTTTTCTTTTTCTTTTTCACAATTACAAGAGATAAAATGTACTCTTTTACAAGAGGTGTTCACATGACTACACATGTGACTTACAAATGATCATAATATCAAGCATATCAAGCATGTAGGCTTGGGTAAAATGCACCAACAACTCCCCCTCAAGCCTAACATGCTTGGCCTCCAAATAAATCTTCAATTGTTCTTGATTTCTTGCAAGCCAATCATCAACTTGAATCTACTATACTTTGTACCATCAAGAGCTTTAGTCAACATGTCTGCACATTGCATATCTGTAGAGACATAGGATAGTTGAATATCCTTGCTCATTAGCTTCTCCCTTACATAATGGTAGTGGACTTCAATACGCTTGGTTCTAGCATGGTATACCGGATTAGCTGCTAGATGTAGTGAGCTTGTGTTGTCACCAAAAATGTGAGGTGTTGAAGAATGAAGTCCAAGATCTGTGTACAAAGACTTTAACCACATGATTTCTTGCATTGCATTAGCCAAACCTCTATATTCGGCTTCGGTAGAAGATAATGCCACGGTTGGTTGCTTCTTCGATGACCAAGAAATGATTTTTGAACCTGCAAATGATATATACCCGGATGTGCTTCTTCTATCATCTCTAGATCCAGCCCAATCTGCATCTGAGTAGACCTTTAGCTCAATATCTGAAGTAAATGAATAAAACAAACCTTCATTCATGGTCCCCTTTAGGTACTTGAGGACTCTCTTGGCTGCTTCCATATGTGGTCTTCTCGGCTTATGCATAAATTGACTCAATATGCTAACACTATAGCATATATCCACCCTTGTGAGAGTTGCATAATTGAAACTTCCAAACAAGCTTTGATAGCTTGTGATGTCTTCAATTGGCTCTCCTTCATAAGCACTAAGCTTATGATTTTGCTCCATAGGTGTATTTGCACACTTGGTATTTTCCATCTTGAACTTGACGAGCATGTCATGCACATACTTCCTTTGTGTGATGTATATACTTGAATCTGTGTAGATCAACTCTAATCCAAGAAAATAAGTGAGTGGCCCGAGGTCACTTATTTTGAACTCCTCCTTCATTTGACTCTTTACCTGTTTGATTCCTTCAAGATCATTGCCTGTGATAATAATATCATCAACATACACACATAAATAGATCACTTCAGATCCATTCCTCTTTATGAACAAAGAGGTATCTGCCTTGCTAGCTTTGAATCCTTGGTCCTGCAAATAAGTCACCAATCTGAAATTCCAAGCTCTTGGAGCTTGCTTCAATCCATAAAAAGCTTTCTTTAGTTTGCATAGCAAGTTAGGATGATGTGCATCCTCATATCCAGGAGCTTGTGCCATATACACTTCCTCAGAAATCCATCCATTCAAGAAAGCATTCTTTACCTCAAGTTGATAGAGATTCCAATTTCTAGATGCAGCAAGACTAATGAGAACCCTAATTGTAGGCATTTTTGCAACACGAGAGAAAGTCTCCTCATAATCAATACCATGGGTTTGAGCAAACCCTTTAGCAACTAACCTTGCTTTGTGTCCATCTATACTTCCATATGGATTCCTCTTGATTTTGTATACTCCATCGAGATCCAATTACCTTCATAGATGGCTTGTTAGGTACAAGCTCCCAAGTGTCATTCTCCTTCAAGGCTTCCATTTCTTCATCCATTGCATCTCTCCAAGCTTTCTTGCTTTGTCCTTCTTCAAATGTGGTAGGTTCTTCATTGGTTGAATCCTTTGCAATGTAGATTGAGTGCTTGGTGACTAAAGAAGTATCATAACCAATCCTCTCAGGTTTCTTCTTCTCCCTTGAAGACCTTCTAAGTGGTTGATGTGAGCTCTCGGGTCCATATGTAGCATCCTGCATCTTTGTTTTACATTTGTTCTTCCATAGCTTTAGTCTTTCCAAGTCTTCTAGGTCAATCTCCGAATCACTTTCTTCAATCTGCTTTGGCTCCTTTGGTTGAAGTGATGGAAAATCTTCATCCAAGTCATATGGCAGCTTCACTTTCCTGTCATCATCAAACTATGATTTGTTTTCATAAAAAATTACATCTCTACTCACAGAAAATCCTTTATTGGTTGGGTTGTACAATCCATATCCTTTTTGGTTTTGATCATAACCAATGAATACACACTTCTCTGTCTTGGGATCCAATTTCCCTCTTACTTGAGAAGGAATGTGAGCATAGGCTAAGCATCCAAAGATTTTACAATGATCTAGACTAGGTCTTCTTCCATTCCACACTTCATATGGAGTGGTTCCATCTAGTGACTTAGATGGAAGTCTGTTTATGAGATATGTCGTTGTAGACACAACCTCTACCCATATGTAGTTTGGCAATCCCTTTTCATTGAGCATGGACCTTGCAGCTTTGACAATAGCTTTGTTCCTCCTCTCTGCTACACCATTGAGTTTGGGTGTATACCTTGTAGTGACTTCCCTTTTAATGCCTCTTTCATGCAAGAAGGCATCAAATTCAGAAGAGAAGTATTCTCCTCCATCATCTGATATGAGTCTTTTCAAAGTCCTACCTGTTTGGTTTTCAACAAGAGCAATATACTTCTTAAAGCAATTAAACACTTCATCCTTGTGCTTCATGAAAAACAGAATGGTCCACCTGCTACAATCATCTATGAAAGACACATAATATCTTGAGCCTGATATAGATGGATCCTTACTTGGACCCCACACATCCGTGTGCACTAGATCAAAAGGATTTTGATACATATATCCTTTCTTATTGAAAGTTTGTCTATGAGCCTTGCCGAGTTGACAAGCTTCACACTTATAAATCATGTGTTGCCTTGTGATATTAGGCAAACCAAGTACACTTTGGTCCCTGCAAATCTGTTTGAGTGTCCTCTCACCAATGTGAGCAAGCCTTTTGTGCCATATCTGCAACTCTGTTAGAGTTTGAGATCCATAGCTAAACAAAGCTATGTTCTTTGTATCTTCCACTTCAAAAGTGAAAAGCCTTCCTGTCTTTTCTCCTTTGGCAATCCTTCTAAAGCCTTGCCTTGGGTCTTCAACATATGCTCCAAATTGGTTGAATCTAACCTGCAATCCTTTTTCAACAATCTGTTCAACACTTATTAAATTTTTGGTAATTGTAGGGACATACAAGACTTTGCTTAAGAGGTTCATATTCCCATATGATGTCTTCAAATTACCTATCTTCTCCACTGAGTGCTTTGTGTCGTCTCCTGTCTGCACTTCATGCTTGTTATGAGGATCTTCCAAATCAAAAAGTAAAGCCACATATCATGCTTCATGGTTTGAGCATCCCGAATCAATGTAAAATATGTGATCATCATCCTTACCTTTCTTCACTGATAGATTCATAATCAACAATGAATCTTCTTGACTTTGGTCCTCTGCATAGTTATTGTAATCTCTTCTTCCTCTATGGCCACTTTGATAGTTGTTGTTGTTGTTGTAATTGTTGTTGTAGTAGTTGTTGTTGTAGCCTCCATTGTACCTGCCTCTATTTGATCCATAGCCACCTCTATTGAATCCTCTTCCTCTTGAGTTCCTTGGGTTCCTAAAACATTCTTCAGTAGTATGATTAGATAAGCCACATATATTGCAAGGTTGAGATGATTGGAATCTCCCCTTGCCTTGCTTTCCACCTCTACCTCTTCCTCTAGCTCTTCCTCTACCTGCAAAGTTTGCTTGGAAAGAGCTACCTTCATCCTCATTCTTCCTATTCTTTGACTTCTCCTTGACCTTAGCTTTATCAGAATATAAGGCAGAAGTTTGATTACCTCTTGAGGACTCACAACCTTTGCTAATCTTCGCTTCATGAGTGAAGAGTTGGCCCATGAGTGTGTTGAGGTCGGGTACATGCATATCCATGTATAAATCCATGGCTGTTGTGAATGACTCCCACTTTTCGTCTGCTTTGATTCCATTTATGATTTGTCTAATGATTTGCTCCTCTTCAATTACCTCTCCAATGCTTCCAAGTTGGTCGGAAATGTCCTTCATCTTTGTGACATAATCAGTCACATTTTGCTTTGGGCTTTTCTTCATTGTTGTGAACTCCATCCACAATTGGTTCTTCCTTGCTCGAGTGTTGGAGGAGAAGAAAGAAGCAAGTGCATTCCAGGTCTCTCTTGATGTCTTGCATCCCTTGACATGAGGTAAAAGAAAATCAGAGATTGATTTTAGAATATAGGACCTTGCAAGTGCATCCTTCGAACACCAATTTGAAAGTCCTTCCACTTCTTCATGTGATGGTTGCCCTTTGTTCCTCATGGTTGGCATTGCTTCATCTTCGGATATGAATCCATATAGATTCCTCCCTTGAAGGTAAGCCTCCATCCTTAGAGACCATGCCAGGTAGTTGTTTCAATCCAATTTTTCAATTGTTGATGGAAATCCATCTCCCATGTTGCTTGACTATGCTCAGATACCACTGTGAAGAGAGATGGTGGATGCAATCCAAAGATGAGTAGGTGCTGCTACAACCAGCTTCACAACAGCCAACTGAGACTTCAGATTGATTCATAGACCCTTTGAGCTTCCTAAATCCACCAAAATATCAGCCAAGTACTTTGGAACATGTATCCCAAAAGTTTATGTGAAGACAGACTAGTTGCGAAATGACTAGCTCCCAAAACTTGCTATTTTGGACATACACCTGCTGGACAAAATGAATAGTGCTCTCAACCTGGTAGGAATTAGATAAATTCCTTTTGGGCATAGCAAATAGACGTAGCAAGCTTCCCAATACAAGTTAAAACTCTTCAAATGATGGACTGAGCACTGAGAACAAGATTCATCAATTTTTGGAACATGCCCACCATTCTTAGGGCTCTGCAGAGATAGACCAGTGAGCAGTAAAATGTAGATATCTCCAAACTTATTAATCCAATGACCATGAAAACTAACAGCCAAAAATAAGACGGTCAGGGCTAACCAACGCATGTTAAAACACTAAAAAACGTTGAGTACAACTCGAGATATGACCTTCTGAAGTTACTGCTCTGAGTGAGTATAGCAGAGAACAAAACAAAGAAGTAGATGATGATAAATGTATAGATTCACATATGATTACAACCACATTGGCAATGAATATTTGCACAATTGGAGTAGAATGATAGAGCTATGGAGTAAGCTCTTCAATCTCTACAAAATGACATGAAATGGGCACGTACAAGGTGTGCTAATCACCTCTTCCTTCTTGCTCTTTTTATAGCTATTCTTGGAGGAAATTCTGAATTCCAATTCGAATGGGTCCACCTAAAAGTGATCCCGAAAGTTAGGAGATATTCCCTCAGCTCAAAAATTCCTGGTTTTAGGTAGTTAGAGCCACGACTTTGCTTTTACATCATGGATGAGGTAAGCCATCCTTTCCTTTTTCTTTTTCACAATTACAAGAGATAAAATGTACTCTTTTACAAGAGGTGTTCACATGACTACACATGTGACTTACAAATGATCATAATATCAAGCATATCAAGCATGTAGGCTTGGGTAAAATGCACCAACATGTTTCAACCAGACGGATCCTCTAGGTAGGTTGAAATATATTCCCATGCATGGCACTTGCAGGGATGTCATCTGGTGCAAATTGTGTCGTCGAGGTTGGTTCTTTTGTTGTGCGCTGCTTGATTTCAACATTATAATCAGCCATTAAGACACAGAATGGAACATACAAATCGTCGGACGTGCCAATCCATCGATGATGGGAGAGGTTTTTGAAGTAATCAGTCTTGATGACGACCTCTTCCAGTCGGGACATAGATTGTATCTGTACTCCCACTCTGTCATCGTGGGTTGGACCAACCTTTTCTAGCTTTTGCATCCATTCGGGAGCTTCGATCTCTATTGTGTCCATTCCATCCTCTGTGCGCTTACCCCTTGGTGCAGGCATCGGTACGTATGGGTCTTCAAAGATCTCGTCAACTTCAATTGGAACTAAGTCCTCAGGTTTCGGTTCCACGAGGGGAGAGGGTTGACGCTCATATTGAAGAACTTTATTTTGTAGTTCTGCCACTTGTGCTCTGAGTTCTGCGACTTCTTAAGATGTGTCTTCTGCAGTTGTAACTTCTTTTGGTGAATCTTGCTGAACTGCCAGTTGCTTTAGTAGGTCATCCCTCTCTTTTTCTAAGGCTGTGTGGGCTTCCAAGAGATTAGCATGTGTTTCCAATACAATTTGCATGTTTTTAGATGGGATGGCCTTGAAATTATCGGGGTCGATTTCCTTCGGTGAACCCTCCATTGTTGCTTCCAGGTTTTCTTCGTTTTGTTTCTGTAGTCATTTATTTTCTTCGAGTGCTGCGGACATGTGCTTCCGTAGTAAGCCGAGGTTACGTCGAAGCTTGAGATTGTCTGTTATCTGGGCGTGTAACATATCATCAAGTTGTTGTTTTTCTTCGATATCTAGCTGGGGTGGATTGGCTAATAACTGATCGTGTTGTGTTTGTAAGGTGTTAAGCTGTTGTTGTAATAGCCTCTTCTCCTTCTCTAAATTAATGAATCTTTCCTGTAGCATTTCATGATTTCTGAATAGGCTCGTATGCTGGGCATCCAGGTGCTGGTAATGATGTTGTAGTTGAGACATACATTGGTACATATTATTAAATACATTATTAACAGGAGTGGATGCGGGAAAGGTGTCGAATGCAAGAGGGTAGGGAAAAGGGAATGGGAGGGTGTATGCTGTGCTTGAGAACGGTGAAGTCGGTGGTGGGGCAATGGTAGATTGTGGGAATATCGGGGGAGGGAGAGATGCGGAAGTGGGTGATATATCCAGGAAGTCATATGTGGATGCGGTCATGGGAGTGATTGTGAACATGGGAATTGTCGGTGTGGTGATGGTCGTGAAAGTGTAAAGTGGTGTGTGTAGTTGTGAAAATGAACCACCAAGAAGTGTGATGGGGGGAATGGGGTTTTCAGTGGCGATAGTTAGAATTACAGTGTCCGTGGTGGCATTTAAAATAGGGGTGGTGATAGGTTGTGCGGATTCTGAGAGTTGACTCACAGTCTGTGCTTTGGTTTGGGAAGTGGACTCATAGGCTGTGACCGTGGCAGTGACAGTGGTGGTAGGAGGTGAAGGTGGTGGAGTAGGTGGGGAGGGTGGTAACGGGGGTGACGGAGGTGCACTGGAAGTATGGGCTTCCTCAGTGTGATGAATGGTATGAGTTGTGCCTGTGGTTGTGAAATGTGGTGCCCTGTGGTTCTGATACCAAGACATTCATTTGCTTCCCAAGTCTAGGGGGACGTATGCCGTATCTTCGCTCCGATCTTTGCGAGTGTGCGAGAGTAGTATGCACTGTCTCAGGTACCCCCAATGCATCAGCAATCATGTCGAGGGTTGCCCTGTAATGCTCGTCCACACCTTCGTCTTCCAATATCTAGTTCATGAGAGCCTTTCCTGCTGCCAAGGATAGTTTGTGTTGTTCTTGAACTCGGTTGATGGTATCATACAGTCTTTTCAATTGCTTCATATAAGCAGGTGCACCTTCAAGCTCTAGTACAAATTCTTGCTCATATTCATGCTCCTCTTCGTCGGATAGTCCTTCTTTTTCATCCTCTTGCTCCTCTTATGCAGTCTCCTCTTCCTCTTCATCCACTTCTACGACTTCCGGTTGACTTGGATGGGATTGGTCTGTAGCACTTTGTTGCCCACTCGCTTGCTCTGCCTCAACTTCCAAATTCACAGCATTAATTATTCTTGCTACTTCCTCATCCATTAGATCCTCTAGCGTGAAGCCATGAGGGAACTCCAAATCAGTGGGTATCGGTGGAGATACTAGATTCGGTCCTTCCGTGCTATGCCTTGGTAATCTGATAGTGAAAGGTTGCACTCACCTCGAAATTCATGGAGTTGTCTCTGGTGTCAGTGTAGCACCGCGGGCCTGTGCACAGGGCATCTGAACTGCTCCCCACATTTTCTTGGATGGAGGTCCTGCGGCTGATAATCTTCGCTGAAATTCTTGCACCCTGGTCCAAACAAGTGCTCTTTGAATTGGCACATCATATGCCAGGCATCGGTAGACAATCCTTGTGAGAGCACAGCATCCATAAAGTACTGACTTTTGCTTCTTATACCACCGTTGATGCGCCAAGTGTATTTGGTCAATAATCCAATGAGGCATGTTGATTGTCAAATTGAAGGCGTCTACCAAGTATAGACTGAACCATATCTTCTTGGGTGGCATCGTGAATCTCTCCTGAGCAGGGAACGCAAAATGTTGCATCCACATTCGAAGGTGAATAGCAATAGTTGGTGTCATTGCCACCATGTCCTTCAGTTTAGTCAGGTTCCTGTTCTTCATGTTGTTTGGGACCATGGTCTCTTTCTCTGTGGGGATATGCATACCCTTCATATCGAGAGCTTCCCTTACCAAATTGTTCGTCAATTTGAAACGCTTCAGTTCATTACCTCTTGTAAGGGATGGTAGGACAAAGGTGCTATATCCCTTTTTGTCTTTACTGGGAGTGAGGGTGCTAATCAGGTAAGAACACCTTAGAAAGTCCGGCTTCGATAACTGGGCTTTGAAGTAATCATATAGTCCAGCCTTCTTCCATATCGCTTTCAACCCTTCATTATTTTGAAGCCTCTCAAACTCTCTGGTAAAGAAGTGATACCTTCCCTAGCGTCCGTTAAACTCTATTTCTGCCTCCCACAAGTAAGTACCTTCTCCAAGAGGTCCTGCCACATCATTAACCAATGCGAGTTTTTGCTTACTGGTGATGTGTGCCCCTGGGGAGGATTCTGAACAGGTCTGGTATGTAATGATCTCAATGCGAGGGGTCTTTCCTTCAACTCCTCCTCAATGGGGAGACTTTCGATGTCCACGATCTGAGGGCTGGTGCCTGCCTGTGAGCTAGTTCTTGCAGCCTCGGCCATATTGAAGGGACTGGTCACCGGTTGTGTGAGAATATACAAATGAATGTTAACATTGCAAATGGACACCAAGTGGTCATGTGTCCCCGTTACAACATTAACATGAGTTTTAAGCGATAAGTTAGTTAGTCAGTGAGTGCTCGGTGATTGTGGGTGTAGTTAGCGGATGAATTGTCCTAAGAGCTAAATGGAAAGATGCAGTGTGCGAATGATGTAGTTAGTAGGTGGGGGTGAATTTACAAGTGGGGGTCGGGTGGTTTATTACAAGCTTTGGGCAGCCAAACACACTAGATGGCTTTCGGTTTTAGTTTGTGGAGACTCTAGAGGGCTTCATGATAGTGTTTGCTTGGAAATGAGGCTTTTTAGGGACCCATTTACAAGTGAGTCTGCTCGTGCGCATGGGCAAATATGTGTTCGTGCATGTTAAATAAGAGTGAGTATCAGCTATTCGAGTGAGTGAGCCTTGTTGTACTTGGTGTGATTTGTGTGTAGCTATTTGAGCCCGCAAGCAAGCCTTAGGCACCCAAATTTTTCTTGATTGTGGGTCAGCCTTCATCGACTTCTTGGGTACCCAGATAGACTTCACTTTCGCAGAAGAATTTTGGAAAAACTTCTTATTATTGTTGCGTCGTCGATCACTAATAGGACGTTAAGCCAGTTGTTGTGGCTTGACTGCAATAGGATGCTCGCATTTCTGCACCCACATTTGTTTTGTTGGCTGGGACACCTTGCTTTGTACTTTCTTTTGGCTTTGAGTGTAGGTAGTCTGCTTTTGCTGCATTTTTTCTGCCTCTGGTTGCTGCATCTCGATTATCTTTGGAAAATAAGGGAGTTCCATCGTATCCTCGACTTCTTATTTGATATAATCATCCCTCTGCATCACATAATTTTGGACAAGAATAGCATGGTCATCTTCATGTGTACTCCTGGAAGGACCAGGAGTGTGTGCCTTTCCTAGTTCCTGGAGTGCTCCATTGGCTAACTCAATTGTAATTCGACTCTGATTTACCCATACCTGAAGAAGTCCACTTCTTAGGCTTAGGTTGACTGCGTGATCATAGATCCAGTCTTGACCCAAGACAAGAGGCTCAGTGAGATCCTCATCTTGACACACTAGCACTTTAACTGTCATTAAAAAATCTTGAATGTTGAGGGAAAGTTCCACCTCGCCCATGCAAGTGGTTTCCACTCCTCCCAATCCTATGAGATATGCTTCCACAGGATTGACATTTAAGTTCAATTCTTGACAGTAAGAAAGCTTAATAGCACTAGTGGCTGCACCTGAGTCAATCAAAGCTCTAACAGTTCTTGTACTTTTTCCTTGTCCTATCTCTAAGGTTACAAAAGGACGTCGATCAATTATTCTATGAGAGCTAATATCTGAAACTTCACACATAGCCATATTATATCCTTGAGTTGCATAGGCCTCTTCCCTAGGCTGATCTCCACCTTGTCGCCTCAGTTTCATTTTTCGGATGCGTTCCAGTGCTTCTTCTCGGATTCGCTTTTCTTCTTCTTTACGCTTCTTTGCAGTATTGAGTCGATTTAACATCTCCTCTGTGAGGGGTTCCTGATATAACTTGACTCTGCATCCGCTAATGTAACTAGGCAGAACATCACCTTCTAGTGTAGCTAATTGAACTGCTCCGCTCGTTGAGATCCTATTGATAATCCTAGGTCCATAGCCTCTTTTCTCTAATTTCCGTGCATGTTGTTTCAATGTGTAGACTAGGACTAGGTCTCCTACCTTCAAACCCTTATCTTTCACATGGGCATCAAAGTACGCCTTCTGTTGTTTCTTAGCTGCATATATCCCTGTGGCAGCCCTCAGTCTTGTTTCTCCTAATCGCTCGAGGTCAAAGATTCTAGTGGAAAGCTCATGGCCTGTCCACTCATGCTCATGTGCTACCCTTAGTGTAGGTATCAAGTAGTCTAATGGAAGCACTGCATTCTAGCCAAAGACCATCTGAAAGGGTGTGGCTTGGAGTACCATTTTATAGGCAATTGTATGCCCAAACAGCATGGTGTAACTGTTGGTCCCAATCAGAGCGTTTAGTATTCACTAATTTTGTCAATACATTGCATAGAATCTTATTTGTGCTTTTGGCTTGCCCATTAGCTTGTGGATGATAGGGGGCAGACTTCTTGTGTATCACCAAGAACTCTTGTAGGAGGTTTTCAATAACTTCATTCAAGAAGTGAGTGCCTCTATCACTAACTAGCTCTAAAGGTAGCCCGTATCTAGTGAACACATTCTCAAATAAGAACTTAGCTGTGGTTTGAGCATCGTTCTTCGTGGTGGCTTTTACCTCTACCCACTTGGTTAAATAGTCTGTGGCCACAATGATATATTCAGCATGTGAACCCTTAGCTGGGGGATTAATAGGACCTACAAAGTCTATTCCCCACTTAGAGAATGCACGTCCGCCCATCATAGGTTTTAATGGCATCTCACCCTTACGGATAGGATACTGAGTTTGCTGACAAACATCGCATGGATGCACATGCCTATGTGCAGAAGGACATTTCAGACCCACATAGGCATGTGCATCCATGTGAAGTGTTGGCCACCAAAGACCGATCGGGTCCGAAATGTCCTTCTGCTACACCTTGGTGAGCAGTTTCCAAGATCTTTAAATATTCACTCTCATGGACACAGAGCCTGAGGTAACCATTGTTGGAGCAAGTCTATGACAAGCCTAAGTATTGGCTTGAGTCCCACAAAGTCATAGAAAAAGCCTTAAAATGAAGACTATGTAAAGTTCACTTGTGAACTACCTCTTGTAACTTTTGAAGAGTTTACTTAATGTAAAAGTAAGAGAATCTTAAGTGGTTGAGTCCACATGATCAAAAAGGGAAAGAGGAGCCACGAATTCGTGATTTGTGGTAGGTAGAGAATAAAATCAATCATTGATTGATTGGAGAGTGATTGAGTGAAGTTAGCCTCCCAAACTCAACTATAAATAGATGGCAGTTTTAGTCGTGGTTAGAGAGACCTATGTGAAGACCTCCAAGAGCTGAGCTTTATGCCATATCAAGGTGTGATTACAAGGCACACATATGTATCAGTAAGTCATTGTATTGTACAAGCAATATACTTTCATTTTCATGATTATTTGAGTTCATCTTTCCATGTTCTTGTGAAGTGTACTATTCACTGTCATATCTCTCAGTTTTCTCAGTCAGCTTGTAGAGATGTTTTCTCTGAGCTTGGTGCATCCTTTTCAGTGATTTAACTTGTTAAAGTTAGCTCTATAAGTCTACTATATGCTCACAAATTTTCATGTCATTTGGATGTTTCAATCTTCAGTTATGTTCATTTGAAGTCAACAGGGTCTATTCATCTTCACTTCTCTGTCAGGTACCCGACTTTTTCACTCATCTTGTCAGAGCCATTTCTCAGTGGTTACTTATTCAAATTCAGTGATTTAAAGCTTGTTGGATTGAACTTACTGTCTAGTATAACCATACAAATTTTCATAATCATTGGATTCCTACATTTTGAGTTATGTTGATTTTTCTGCTCACTAGTCCCAAACTATAGCAGCCCGTGAAAATCGGGATGATGTCATCAATTGTTAAAACTCATTCTCAGTGTGTGGTTCATTATTTTTTATGAGATTACTCTTGAAAGTTAGCTCTTTAAGCTACCTAGACTTCCCCAAGAGGAATTAAGCTAATTGCTGCTGTGCTCAGAGAATTATGTAAAACACTGGACAGGTGTATGAACCAAGAATAGCAAGTTTTCACCTCTGAGCTAACTCCAACTTATCTGTTTTGATCTATTTTTTTGACAGTGAACTTCCAAGGTACATAGGGTGTCTAATACATCTATTGGCAAGCTAAAAAGGCCCACCATATACTCCTGGAGTTCATTTGGCTGGTGTAGATCAAGGATTTTGCAACACCTCTTCATCTTCAAGCACATACCTATCCATCTCTTCACAGTGGTATCAGAGCAAGGTTGGACAACATGGCAGATGGATTTCCTTCATCAATTGACAAATTGGACAGAGGTAACTACTCAGCTTGGTCATTAAGAATGGAAGCTTATCTCCAAGGTAGAAGTTTATGGTTATGTGGCTGGAGATGAAGTTATGCCAAGTTTCAGGAACAAAAGTCAACCAACACAAGAAGAGCAAGAAAGATTGAGCACATGGTGCTCCAAGGATGCACTTGCAAGGTCTTATCTCCTCAACTCTATCTCAGATTTTTTGTTCCCTCACATTAGAAGTTGTAAGACATCTCAGGAAGTGTGGGATGCACTTGAAGCCTTCTTTTCTTCAAGTACTAAAGCTAGGAAGCATCAACTATGGCTAGATTTCACAACTCTCAAGAAGGCTCCCAAACAAAATGTGACTGATTTTGTCACAAAGCTCAAGGACATAGCGGATCAGTTGGGAAGCATTGGAGAGGTAATAGATGAAGAGCAAATTGTAAGGCAGATCATCAATGGCTTGAAGGCAGATGACAAGTGGGAAGCATTCACCACAGCTATGGATTTGTACATGGACATGCATGTACCTGATTTCAATACACTCATTGGACAACTACTTACTCAAGAGGCAAAGCTTATCAAAAATGGAGAAAGCTCTAAAGGTAATCAATATTCAGCTTTATACACTGATAAAAGCAAGTCCAAAGATAAAAAAGGAAAGGCAAAGAAAGTGGATGATGAAGCAGGTACATATCAAGCTAACTATGCAGGTAGAGGAAGACATGGCAGAGGTAGAGGAAGAGGAGGTAGACAAGGCAGGGGGAGATCCCAAGTCTCCAACTCATGTTCTATTTGTGGATTAACTAATCATACAACTGAAAATTGCTTTAGGAATTCCAGGAATCAAAGAGGCAGAGGATACAATAGAGGAAGTTATGGCTACTCAAGAGGAAGGTTCAACAACTACCATGGCAACTACAACAACTACAATCATTCAAACTATCAAGGGGGCTACAAAGGAAGGAGAGACTACAATAACTACACAGAAGACTCAAACAAAGAAGATTCATTATTGATCATGAACATGGCTATGCCACAAGGTAAATCTGATGAGCATGTTTTCTACATAGATTCAGGTTGTTCAAATCATGTGGCAGGAAATGTGGCACTCCTATCAGATTTAGAAAATCCAAGGAATAAGCATGAGGTACAAACAGGAGATGACACAAGACATCCTGTGGAGAAAATAGGCAATGTCAAAGCACCTGATGGAAACATCAACCTACTCAGTAAGGTACTCTATGTCCCTACCATTACAAAGAATTTGATAAGTGTTGGGCAGATAGTAGAGAAAGGGTTGCAAGTCAGGTTCACAAAGGCAGGAGCATTTGTTGAAGATCCAAGTCAAGGATTCAGAAGAATTGCAAAAGGTGAAAAGACAGGTAGATTGTTCACATTTGAATTACATGACACTAGAAACATTGCTCTCTTTAATTATGGTGGTCAGACACTCACAGAATTGGAAGTATGGCACAAAAGGTTAGCACATATTGGTGAAAGGTCATTAAAGCAAATCTGCAGGGACCAAAGTGTACTTGGACTTCCTAATTTGTCAAAACAACATATGATTTATAAGTGTAGTGCATGTCAATTTGGAAAGTCTCACAGGTTACCATTCATGAAGAAAGGTTATATGCATGGAGATCTCTTGGAGTTGGTTCATACAGATGTATGTGGACCTAGCAAGGAAGCTTCAATCTGGATCAAGGTATTATGTTTCCTTTATTGATGATTGCAGCAGATGGACTATCCTATTCTTTATGAAACACAAAGATGAATTTTTTTCATGTTTCAAAAGATATTTGGCTCTTGTGGAGAATCAAACAGGTAAATCACTAAAAAGGCTAAGGTCAGATGGAGGGGGAGAATACTTCTCCCATGAATTTGATTCGTTTCTTCAAGAAAGAGGAATCAAAAGAGAGGTAACTACAAGGTACACTCCTGAGCAAAATGGAGTGGCAGAAAGGAGGAATAGGACAATTGTTGAAGCTGCAAGGTCTATGTTAAATGAAAAGCATTTACCTAATTACTTATGGGCTGAGGCTGTATCTACAGCCACTTACTTGATTAACAGGTTGCCTTCAAAGTCCCTTGATGGGATGACTCCATATGAGGCTTGGAATGGAAGAAGACCAAGCTTAGATCATTGTAAAATTTTTGGATGTATTGCTTTTGCTCATGTTCCTTCACAAGTTAGAGGCAAGATGGATCCAAAGGCAGAAAGGTGTGTATTTATTGGATATGACAACAATCAAAAGGGCTATAGGTTATACAACCCTACCAACAAAGGATTCTTGGTAAGCAGAGATGTAGTTTTTGATGAGAACAATTCATGGTATGAAGATTCATGCAGGAAGGTCAATTTACCATATAATCTTGAAGAAGATTTTCCAAAGCTTGGTAGAGAACAACCGAAGATTGAAGAACAAGACACCTCAGAGGATGATGAAGAATCTCAGATGGAAAAGATCAAAGCATGGAAGTCTAAAGGTAAAGCAAAATTGCAAGAACTTGGACATGAGGCAGAATCATCACATCATGGCCTAAGAAGATCTATGAGGGAAAAGGAAAAATCAGAAAGGTATGGGTTTGACACCTCATTAGTAACTAAACACTCTATCTACATAGCACAGGATATAAACCAAGAGGAGCCATCATCATTTGAAGAGGTGAAAGCAAAATCAGAATGGAAGCATGCAATGAAGGAAGAGCTTGAAGCACTTGAGGAAAACAACACTTGGGATTTGGTGCCCAAGACTTCATCCATGAAGGTAATAGGCTCAAGATGGGTCTATAAACTCAAGAAGAATTCTGATGGTTCAATTAACAGGTATAAGGCAAGGCTTGCAGCAAAAGGCTTTGCACAAACTCAGGGAATTGATTATGAGGAGACCTTCTCTCCTGTGGCAAAGATGCCTACTATTAGGGTTTTGCTTAGTATTGCCTCTTCCAAGAATTGGAAGATACTTCAACTAGATGTAAAGAATGCATTCTTGAATGGTTGGATAACAGAAGAGGTATATATGGCACAACCACCTGGTTTTGAGAACCTAGTTTATCCTGATTATGTGTGTAAACTTAACAAAGCATTGTATGGTCTCAAGCAAGCTCCAAGAGCTTGGAATTTCAGGCTTGTTTCATTCTTGCAGGACAAAGGCTTTCAACCAAGCAAGGCAGATCCTTCACTCTTTATTAAAAAGAGTAATTCCGAGGTCATCTACCTATGTGTATATGTAGATGATATTATATTGACAGGAAATATGCAGATGGTATGAAGAAGATCAAAGATCAGATGAGAGAAGAGTTCAAGATAAGTGATTTGGGTTCACTTACCTACTTCCTAGGTTTGGAAGTTGTCTACAAAGATCATGGTTTGTTTCTCACTCAAAGGAAGTACATTAAGGACATGTTGGCAAAATTCAAGATGCAAGATTGTAAGATTGCAGGTACTCCAATGGAGGTCAATCACAAATTGAGCTCACATGAAGGTGAACTCATAGAGGACATCACATCATATCAAAGTCTAGTGGGTAGTCTCAACTATGCCACATTGACAAGAGTAGATATATGTTACAGTGTGAGTGTGCTAAGTCAATTTATGCACACACCAAGGAGACCACATATGGATGCTGCCAAAAGGATTCTCAAGTATCTCAAAGGAACCTTAAATGAAGGACTTTATTATCCTTATGTATCTGATTTAGGTTTGAAGCTATTTTTTGATGCAGATTGGGCTGGCTCCAAGGAAGATAGAAGGAGCACTTCAGGTTATCTTACCTTTGCAGGTTCAAAGCTTATTTCATGGTCATCCAAGAAGAAACCCATAGTTGCTCTCTCTTCTACTGAAGCTGAATATAGAGGTCTTGCCATAGCTACACAAGAAGCTATGTGGATGAAGACATTATTCAAAGATCTTGGATTGGAGTTTGGAACTCCAACTATTTTGGTGACAATATGAGTTCTATTCATTTGGCTGCTAATCCTATTTTTCATGCAAGGACTAAACATATTGAAGTTCATTATCACTATGTACGAGAAAAGGTTCTAAGCAAAGAGATTCAAATATCATATGTGTCCACTCATCAACAATGTGCAGATATTCTAACCAAACCATTGGATGGTACAAAGCTTTGCAAATTCAAGGCTATGATTGGTTTGCAGGTAATCTTGGAAGATTGAAGACCTCAAGCATACTTGGCTTGAGGGGGAGCTGTTGGAGCAAGTCTATGACAAGCCTAAGTATTGGCTTGAGTCCCACAAAGTCATAGAAAAAGCCTTAAAATGAAGACTATGTAAAGTTCACTTGTGAACTACCTCTTGTAACTTTTGAAGAGTTTACTTAATGTAAAAGTAAGAGAATCTTAAGTGGTTGAGTCCACATGATCAAAAAGGGAAAGAGGAGCCACGAATTCGTGATTTGTGGTAGGTAGAGAATCAAATCAATCATTGATTGATTGGAGAGTGATTGAGGGAAGTTAGCCTCCCAAACTCAACTATAAATAGATGGCAGTTTTAGTCGTGGTTAGAGAGACCTATGTGAAGACATCCAAGAGTTGAGCTTTATGCCATATCAAGGTGTGATTACAAGGCACACATATGTATCAGTAAGTCATTGTATTGTACAAGCAATATACTTTCATTTTCATGATTATTTGAGTTCATCTTTCCATGTTCTTGTGAAGTGTACTATTCACTGTCATATCTCTCAGTTTTCTTAGTCAGCTTGCAGAGATGTTTTCTCTGAGATTGGTGCATCATTTTCAGTGATTTAACTTGTTAAAGTTAGCTCTATAAGTCTACTATATGCTCACAAATTTTCATGTCATTTGGATGTTGCAATCTTCAGTTATGTTCATTTGAAGTCAACAGGGTCTGTTCATCTTCACTTCTCTGTCAGGTACCCGACTTTTTCACTCATCTTGTCAGAGCCATTTCTCAGTGGTTACGTATCCAAATTCAGTGATTTAAAGTTTTTTGGATTGCGCTTACTGTCTAGTATAACCATACACATTTTCATAATCATTGGATTCCTACATTTTGAGTTATGTTAATTTTTCTGCTCATTGGTCCCAAACTGTAGCAGCCCGTGAAAATCGGGATGATGTCATCAGTTGTTAAAACTCATTCTCAGTGTGTGGTTCATTATTTTTTATGAGATTACTCTTGAAAGTTATCTCTTTAAGCTACCTAGACTTCCCTAAGAGGAATTAAGCTAATTGCTGCTGTGCTCAGAGAATTATGTAAAACACTGGACAGGTGTATGAACCAAGAATAGCAAGTTTTCACCTCTGAGCTAACTCCAACTTATCTCTTTTGATCTATTTTTTTGAGAGTGATCTTCCAAGGTACATAGGGTGTCTAATACATCTATTGGCAAGCTAAAAGGGCCCACCATATACTCCTGGAGTTCATTTGGCTGGTGTAGATCAAGGATTTTGCAACACCTCTTCATCTTCAAGCACATACCTATCCATCTCTTCACAACCATCTTTACCACGCTTGTATAGGTTGTCACCAATGAGTGAGTAATCTAGGGCTTCTTGTTCTAAGCTTCTTTTCCTAGCCAAAGTCATGTCTTGTGGGAATGTTTTCATCCTCAGGAAGGCTACTAGTGGCTCACTCTAGTCTGGCACTATGGACACTTGATAAAGAGTGGCATGTTCCACACGTGGTTTAGTGCAGCACATCGGGCATTCCTTGCACAACTTATGGACATCAGCCTCCATAGTCGGCCAGTGCACTCCAAGTCTCCTTAGTGTCTGTACGGTTCGTTGCCTTGATTAATGTTGCTCTAATGCACCTACATGTGCCAACTGCAACCATTTCACGTACTCATCCTCTTCCACACAACAAGCTAGGATCCCTTGATCTGTATGCTTGTACATACTTCCTGCCATGATATGGTACTTACGAGATTTTACTATCTCCCTATCCTGTGTGTTTATTACTGGGTGGTTAGGCCCATATGTCAATACTGGCAGTAATGGCTTAGCCCACTAAGGCACCACTTCCAAATTAAACAAGTAAGCATCAGGAAGGTCATCTGATACTCCTTGTGGGGCTTCTCCAGATGTGAGCCTAGAGAGATGGTCTGCTCTCAGGTGAGTCTTCCCTTTCCTTACCACAACCTCAAAGTCATATTCCATTAGCAAGAGAAACCATCTTACTAATCTGCCTGTATTGCATCGCTTGTTCACAAGGTATAACAATGCTTGATGGTCAGTAAAAAATTTAAACTTATTTGCAAGCAAATAGTGTCTAAACTTTTTAACTGCATATACCATGCCTAATCCTTCTCTCTCAGTAGTGGTATAATTTGGTTTAGCTGCATTCCATTGTCTACTGGCATAGGCAATTGGCAGATCCATATTACCTTCACCAGTAGGTTGTGCGAGTACACATCCAATTGCATAATTGGATGCATCCACGTGAACATGAAAGGGCTTATTCCAATCTGGTGTGGTCAAGATTGGTGCCGAACATAATCGTCATTTAAGCTCATTGAAAGAGTTCTCACATTCGTCAGTCCACTCAAAGTTAGTCAAAAGCCCATACAGAGGCTTTGCAATGATGGCATACATGTGTATAAAACGTCGGTAATAACGACAATGCCCCATGAAAGCTTGTTCCTTGACATTCTTTGGCCTAGGTGTTGGGAAAGATGGATGGATCCTTCAGAAGATTGAGTAGGTGCTGCTAATCCTGCTTTGCACCAGCCCTCAGTGACTCCAGATATGATTAGTAGACACCCTTAGCTTCCAAATGATACCAAGAGATCATATATGTACTTTGCAAATGATGTGTGTAGTGATCAAATCAAAACAGACTACTTGATACTTCACAAATCCAAGAAAACTTGCTATTTTGGTATTGACACCTGCTCAGAGTTATGCTCAGTATGACCAGTACACTTACAATTGGCAAAATTCCTTCTAGAGGTATTCTATTAGCTTAGTAAGCTACCATTTGCAAGTGGAATGAGATAAAATGATAAACTATACTCAGAGAAATCACTTTAGCAAAATTATGGACATCCCCGACTTTTTAGGAAATATGCAGACAAATACCAGTGAGCACTTCGACCACGATTTCTCCAAATTGGCAGAACCAAATTGCTTCAAACTTTGTATACTTGTAGTATGCTTTGAGCTGGATCTAGTAAGCTTTGAATCACTTGATTTGGTGGAGTAGGTACTGAGATATGCCTCTTTGAAGTTGACAGACTTGAAGGTAGAAGCTCAGAGTACACAGAAGTGATAGTTGTAAATGTATGTATTAATTCACATTGATTTACAAACTCATTGGCATGCCAAGCATTGCCTTATGAGGTAGAGATGTGTGAGCTATGGTGTAGCTCTCTCACACACTCAATGATAGCAGGAATGAAGCTCGGGAGGACTCTCACACTACGCGACTTTTCAAGTACATCTTATATATGAAGTGAGCAAGAAGTTGAATTCAAATTTGAATTCTTGGCTCCCTTCAATCTAGCATCTAAAAATAAGGAGATATTCCCTCAATCACAAGTTCTAGTTTTCCACGAATCTATCAAGTAGGTATATCCATAAGATTCCAAGTCATTTAGACTTTTACAAGGAGTAAAATGGTAATAAATTACAAGCATAAGTTCCTATGGTTCTTCTCACATGTTGAGTCTTCAAGAACAAATCCAAGCCAAGTGTGTGGGCTTGCAAATTACACCAACAGCTCCCCCTCAAGCCAAACACTTTGGCTTAAGTCTTCATCTTCAATCTTCAATCACATCCTGCAATCCAATCATGGATTTGAATCTGCATAATTTGTTTCCATCCAAAGCTTTAGTGAGTAAATCTGCACATTGCATATTAGTAGACACATAGGTCAACTGAATGTCCTTGCTTAGCAACTTCTCTCTCACATAGTGGTAATGAACCTCTATGTGTTTTGTTCTAGCATGATATATTGGATTAGCTGCAAGGTGAAGAGAGCTTGTGTTGTCTCCAAAAATAATTGGGGGCCTAGTGTATAGGCCTAGTTCTGTATACAAAAGCTTTAACCAAATAGCTTCTTGAGTGGCATTGGCTAGCCCTCTATACTTTGCTTCAGTGGATGACAATGCCACTGTGGGTTGTTTCTTGGCTGACCAAGAAATAGGTTTATCACCTGCAAAAGTTAAGTATCCTGATGTGCTCCTCCTATCATCCTTGCATCCTGCCCAATCTGCATCTGAATATACTTTAATATCAATGTCTGATGTATAAGGAAAGTACAAACCATGGTTCTGAGTTCCCTTTAGATACTTCAAGATTTTCTTTGCAGCCTCAAGGTGAGGTACTCTTGGTTTGTGCATGAATTGACTTAGCACACTAACTCCATATGCTATGTCAATTCTAGTCAAGGTAGCATAATTCAAACTACCTACCATACTTTGATATCCTGTAATGTCTTCGACTTCATCTCCATCATGAGCACTTGGCTTTAGGTTGACTTCCATTGGAGTACTAGAGACTTTAGCATCCTGCAAGCCAAATTTCTTTAACATGTCCTGCACATACTTCTTCTGAGTGATATATATACCTGAATTAGTATAAACCAATTCAAGTCCTAGAAAGTATTTCAATAATCCAAGATCATTGATCTTGAACTCCTTCATCATCTGATTTTTGATGCTTCTGATTCCTTGGACATCATTACCTGTAATGATGATGTCATCAACATAAACACAGAGATAGATTACCTCTTAATTGCTCCTTTTGATAAACAATGAAGTATCTGCCTTGCTCATAGTAAACCCTTGGTCTTGGAGATATGTTATCAGTCTATAGTTCCATGCTCTAGGTGCCTGCTTCAGTCCATATAGAGGCTTCTTCAATTTACAAACATAATTTACCTTCTTGGGATCTTCATAGCCAGGTGGTTGTGACATGTAGACTTCTTCAGATATCCAACCATTCAAGAAATCATTCTTGACATCTAGTTGGTACATGTTCCAATTCTTGGATGCAGCTACACTCACCAATACTCTAATTGTTGGCATCTTAGCCACAGGAGAAAATGTCTCCTCATAATCAATGCCTTGGGTTTGTGCAAAACCCTTGGCTACCAACCTAGCTTTGTACCTGTTGATTGTACCATTAGAGTTCCTCTTTAGTTTGTAGATCCATCTGGATCCTATCACCTTCATAGAGTCCTTCTTGGGTACCAAGTCCCAAGTGTCACTTTCCTTGAGAGCTTCTATTTCATCATCCATAGCTTCTTTCCATTCTGGTTTGGTGATTGCCTCTTCATATGAACCTGGTTCTTCACTTAACAAGTCCTTTGCAAGATAAATTGAATGCTTAGTGACAAGAGATGTATCATACCCATATCTGATAGGTTTCTTACTTTCTCTCTGAGATCTCCTCATTGCTTGAGTTGAAGATTCTGGTATATCCTCAAGCTTCTTCATCTTTAACTTGCCTTTGGACTTCCATGCCTTGAATTCTTCAAGATTGATTGTGTCATCATCTTCTGAACTTGAGTCTTCCTTCTGGATTGGTTCCTCCTTTGAGAGTTTTGGAAACTCCTCTTCCAAATCATAGGGTAGACTAACCTTCTTGCATTCATTCTCATACCATGAGTCATTCTCATCAAAGATGACATCTCTGCTTACCTTGAACCCTTTATTGGTTGGGTTGTAGAATCTGTACCCTTTTTTATTTAAGTCATAACCAATGAAAATACATTTTTCTGCTTTAGGGTCTAGCTTTCCCCTTACCTGTGAGGGAATATGCACATATGCTACACAACCAAAAATTTTGCAATGATCCAATGATGGTCTCTTACCATGCCAAGCTTCATAAGGTGTCATTC
Organism: Ceratopteris richardii; assembly: GCA_020310875.1. Lineage (NCBI taxonomy): Eukaryota > Viridiplantae > Streptophyta > Polypodiopsida > Polypodiales > Pteridaceae > Ceratopteris > Ceratopteris richardii. The sequence goes on from CM035421.1 coordinate 119,807,646, forward strand.
CATCAAGTGACTTTGATGGCAATCTGTTTATGAGATAGGTGGCAGTAGATACACTCTCTGCCCAAAGATAATTTGGCAACTTCTTTTCATTAAGCATGGACCTTGTTGTTTCAACTATAAGTCTATTCCTTCTTTCAGCTACCCCATTTTGTTCAGGTGAGTACCTTGTTGTTATCTCCCTTTTGATGCCTCTTTCCTGCAAGAAGTCCTCAAACTCATTGGAGAAGTAATCACCTCCTCCATCTGACCTTAGCTTCTTCAAGTTCCTTCCTGTTTGATTTTCAACTAGTGCAAAATATCTTTTGAAACAATTAAACACTTCATCCTTGTGCTTCATAAAGTATAACACAGTCCATCTGCTATAATCATCAATGAAAGACACATAGTACCTTGATCCTGAAATGGAGGGATCCTTGCTAGGTCCCCAAACATCTGTGTGCACCAAGTCTAGGTAGTCTTCATGCATAAAACCTTTCCTTGTATAAGGTAACCTGTGAGACTTACCAAATTGACAAGCACCACACTTGTAAATCATGTGTTGCTTGGATACATTGGGTATCCCAAGCACACATTGATCTCTGCTCATTTGCTTCAAGGTCCTTTCACCTATGTGCCCTAGTCTCTTGTGCCATATTTCTAATTCTGAAAGTGTTTGATCCTTGTAATTGTATAAAGCAATGTTTTTGGTGTCTTCTAGCTCAAAAGTAAATAATCTACCTGATTTTTCTCCCTTGGCTATCCTTTTGAATCCATGTCTTGGGTCCTCCACATATGCTCCATGTTGAGTGAATCTGACCTGCAAACCTTTCTCCACAATCTGACCAACACTCATTAAGTTTTTTGTAATAGTTGGTACATAAAGTACCCTGCTCAATAGATTCTGGTTACCATCACAAGTTTTTACATTTCCAATCTTTACTACAGAATGCTTAGTATCATCACCTGTCTGTACTTGATGTTTGCCCTTGGGTTCCTCAAGATCAGAGAGTAGTGCCACATTGCCTGCTCCATGATTAGAACACCCTGAATCAATATAAAACAGATGATCATCATTGATACCTGACTTGGAAGTCATATTCATGATCAATAGGGAGTCATCCTGCTCCTCTGTGTAGTTGTTGTAGTCTTTCCTATTTCTGAATCCTCCTTGGTAGTTACCATTATGGTTGTTGTTGTAGTTATTGTTGTAGCCATTGTAGCCTTGGTGTTGGTTGAACCTTCCTCTGCCTTGAGAGTATCCACCTCTTTGATAGCCTCTTCCTCTCTGATTTTTGTAGTTTCTGTAGCACTCATCTGTGGTGTGGTTAGACAATCCACAAATATTGCATGGTGATGAATTGTAGGGTCTCCCCCTACCTTGCTTACCTCCTCTGCCCCTGCCTCTTGAAGATCTACCTCTCCCTGCATAGTTGGCTTGGGAGGTAGAACCTTCATCTTCTTGCCTTTTTCCTTTACCTTTTTCTTTAATCTTTTTATCATTATATAGGGCAAAAGGAGTGTTACCTTTAGATGTATCTCCAACCTTTGTGAACTTTGCTTCATGTGTGAATAGTTGGCCCATCAGAGTTGTGAGATCTGGGGTATGTATGTCCATGTAGAGATCCAATGCAGTGGTGAAGCTTTCCCACTTATCATCTGCCTTTAGTCCATTGGTTACTTGCCTTATTTGTTCCTCTTCAATCTCCTCTCCTATGCTTGCCAATTGGTCTGCCACATCCTTGATCTTGGTCACAAATTCTGAGACTGATTGCTTTGGTTGCTTCCTAAGGGTTGTGAATTCAATCCACAATTGATTCTTCCTGGCCCTTGTATTAGATGAGAAGTATGATGAAAAGGTTTCCCAAGTTTCTTGGGAGGTCTTACAATTCTTGATGTGAGGTAAAAGGAAATCAGATATAGAGTTAAGAAGATAAGACCTTGCCAATGCATCTTTTGCACACCATGTATTGAGCCTTTCTTGTTCTTCCTTGGTGGGTAGACCCCTTGCTTTGAATGAGGGCAATTCCTCATCTCCTGAGATGAATCCAAACAGACTTCTTCCTTGTAGATAGGTCTTCATCCTCAGAGACCAAGCTTGATAATTGTTCCTATCCAATTTATCAATGAATGAAGGAAAACCATCTCCCATGTTACCTTGTTTGCTCTGATACCACTGTTGGGAAAGATGGATGGATCCTTCAGAAGATTGAGTAGGTGCTGCTAATCCTGCTTTGCACCAGCCCTCAGTGACTCCAGATATGATTAGTAGACACCCTTAGCTTCCAAATGATACCAAGAGATCATATATGTACTTTGCAAATGATGTGTGTAGTGATCAAATCAAAACAGACTACTTGATACTTCACAAATCCAAGAAAACTTGCTATTTTGGTATTGACACCTGCTCAGAGTTATGCTCAGTATGACCAGTACACTTACAATTGGCAAAATTCCTTCTAGATGTATTCTATTAGCTTAGTAAGCTACCATTTGCAAGTGGAATGAGATAAAATGATAAACTATACTCAGAGAAATCACTTTAGCAAAATTATGGACATCCCCGACTTTTTAGGAAATATGTAGACAAATACCAGTGAGCACTTCGACCGCGATTTCTCAAAATTGGCTGAACCAAGTTGCTTCAAACTTTGTATGCTTGTAGTATGCTTTGAGCTGAATCTACCAAGCTATGAATCACTTGATTTGGTGGAGTAGGCACTGAGGTATGCCTCTTTGAAGTTGACAGACTTGAAGGTAGAAGCTCAGAGTACACAGAAGTGATAGCTGTAAATGTATGTATTAATTCACATTGATTTACAAACTCATTGGCATGCCAAGCATTGCCTAATGAGGTAGAGATGTGTGAGCTATGGTGTAGCTCTCTCACACACTCAATGATAGCAGGAATGAATCTCGGGAGGACTCTCACACTACGCGACTTTTCAAGTACATCTTATATATGAAGTGAGCAAGAAGTTGAATTCAATTTGAATTCTTGGCTCCCTTCAATCTAGCATCTAAAAATAAGGAGATATTCCCTCAATCACAAGTTCTAGTTTTCCACGAATCTATCAAGTAGGTGTATCCATAAGATTCCAAGTCATTTAGACTTTTACAAGGAGTAAAATGGTAATAAATTACAAGCATAAGTTCATATGGTTCTTCTCACATGTTGAGTCTTCAAGAACAAATCCAAGCCAAGTGTGTGGGCTTGCAAATTACACCAACACTAGGTAGTTCTGCAATGGCTCTTACCTTCTCTTCATTAGTGGATATGCCATTCTTTGACACTATGTGTCCTAGAATATTGCCTTGCCTGACCATGAAAACACACTTTTCTGGGTTCAGGCAGACTTGATATTCTCTACATTTGTCAAAGATTTGCCTGAGTTCAGGTATATGTGTCTGTCTAATGCTGGAATGAGCACAAAGATCGTCAACATAGACTTCTAAATTCTTCCTCAAGAACTCTTTAAATACATGGCACATCAATCTTTGGAAGGTTGCAGGAGCATTGGTAAGCCCGAATGGCATTACCCGAAAAGCAAATATGCCCCACTCAGTGGCAAAAGCTTTCTTATGCTGATCTTCTAGAGCTATGGCTACCTGATTGTAACCAGAAAATCCATCAAGGAAGTTGTATACTTCCTTGCCTGCTACTCTTTCTAAGAGATGTTCCGTGATAGGAAGCGGATAGTTATCTCGAATAGTGGTTGCATTAACCTTCTTCAAGTTAATGCACACACGTAGCTTTCCATTCTTCTTGGGCACCACTACAATGGGGGATACCCACTCAGTGTGCTCAATTTCATAGATGAATCCAGCTTCTACCAAGCGATCTATCTCTTCTTTGATCCTGGCAGCATAGTTATCGTTGTATGTGTATGGCTTTTGTTTAGAGGGTTTGGCATCTGAGGTCATGGGAATCGTGTGTGAGCATATGTCAGGGTCTACACCTTTCAAGTCTTTGTAACTCCAAGCGAATACATCTCTGTACTCTCTTAGCAACGCTATCAGCTCTTGCTCTTCTTCTTCCGTCGGGTCATGCCCTATGTAGGTGCATCTTTCTTCTCCTTCTTCTATGGCTACAACAATTTTCCTAGTGGTTTCCTTGTTGTCATAGGCCTCTCTTGCTTGTGCCTCACGTTTAGGCATTCTCACCATGACTCTCCTATCGTCTATCTCATACTTCTTAAAATTATCAGGGACCTCAAACAAAGATTCTTCCTCTTCTGGTGTGACTACTCTCTTCTTCCTTTTCTTGCCTTCACTTTTGGCGATCACTTGTGCGGTTAACCTCACATCATTTGTAAGCTCTTCGTGTCTCTCAAGTTGAAATTCTACTTCATAGAAATATTCTTCATCTGATGCAAAAGGTGGGTCCATAATGATTGATTCTAGATCTGAGTCACTCGCATCTTCAAATGCATCAGGGCTAGGTTCGCACTCTTCTAAACCTGAATCTGCCATGATTGGCTCTATGGAGAAGACTGTAATGTCATAGCCATCCTCATCACAGTGGGGTGTCCATTGTTCTTCATTGATGGCTACATCCATTGTTGCTAAAATTTATGCCCAACCGTGAGGTTCAAATTCTTCATCAGGGAATACTACAGGTGCATAGGCTGGGTCTTGAATTGATCTATGTGTCTCTTTCGCACCTACCTCTCTGGCTTTTTCTCTCTTCTCCTCTTCTATTACCACTTTGCACATCCATAAGTGTGTGTCTTCATGCATCCATGAGAATCCTGATCCTATGGAATGCACAGACTCAGTATCATCTTTGGCTCTATGGATGGGATTCCATTGGATAGGAGGGACATCTCTATGAGAGTAATCCTTGAGATTAACTTTGGTTGTAGCACCTAGGTGTTGCAAATACAATGAGTTGGTTCCCCAATCTTGTACCACTTGCAACTATCGCATAAATGGTCTTCCCAAAATCATCTCATAGGCATGATTTTTGCTAAAGTCACATATAGCAAATGTATGCTCAAACTCCACACCACACGTGGTGAGAGTTATTCCTTCTAGTTGTCCTAAGGGTCATTCTATGTGACCATCGGCCATCTGCAATTTCATTCTCGTAGGCCTGAGTGCTGGCTTGCCCCAACGCTTCCATAGGGAAGTGGTAGCAATTGCAACTCCTGTGCATGAGTCCAAAATTGCCTTGGTTGTGTATCCTTGATGGGTGATGGGGAGATAGGTGTTTCATTCTTCTCCTTCACTCATGTGTCCTATCTTGTCCAAAGGTATCTCTGGCACTGTTCTATGAGAACCTACCTGGGAACGCTATTTGGCTACCTCTGGTAGTTGTTTGGCTACATGTTTCCACAGTTCTGTTCTAACCTTGAGTAACTCTTCTAAAGTGAGATTGCACTGCACTTTAGTATTCTTTACTACCTCCATATTCCTAGGTATGACTGAGTCTTCGTTTCGTACCATGACCGTGGGTGCTCTCATATAAGTAGACTTAGCTTCCCATGGGCATGTGAAGTGGGGTAATTCATGTAAAGAATTAGACTCAAATTCTAATCTCTCTTGAGATTGTGCACTCTCCTGCTCTCCATAAATAGAAGGAATGTCTTGTGGTAATTGGTCATGCACATCATCCACAAGTTCAAAGGGAGGAGGGACTTCACTCTCTTTAGCCCATTTCTCTTCTTGAATCTCTCGCAAGAACTCTGGTGTGTACCGATTCATAGAAGAAGATGTGTCTGGCTCTGTGGAGTTGGGCACATAAGCTTCCTGGGCGGGAATGCTTAGCCTTTCACTTGGCTTGTCCCTATTTTGAGAGGCGGGTTCCTTTCTTGATTGTGCAATTCGCCTCTCCAATCTTTCTAGCAGTCCATCAAAGTGCAACTGCGTCTTAGCTGAACTAGAGAAGTTAAAGAGGCGACTGGCTTCAAACATGGTTTGAGCCAATTCCACCATCTTAGCACAGATTTTGGTTCGTTCAAGCTCTAGTTCTGCTCTAGGGTAACACTTTTCATGATCGATTATGTTTGGCCCTAGTTGGATTCTAGCCTGATATGCTTTAAGCATCATGTTTAGGTCCTCGGGAGTGGGTTCTTTGGGCAGTCTCATAAGAGGTGCTCCTTTCCGCAAACTTGACAAAAGCCTTGAATGGTTACAGATTGGGGTTGTGTAGGGGCAGGCATCAGACAATCACGAATGAGGTGATCTCCTTGACATCGGTAGCATGGCCCTCTAGGAAATGGGGGTCTTACCTGCCTAGGTTGAGGTCTAGAATTGGGATTCGCATACATAACATTCGCATACTCTAGCTCCCAACTTGGTTCACTCGGTTCTTCGTAATAATAGGCCTCATTATGCTCAGGTGACTGCATGTAGTATGCTTGGGGACTATCAATATGAGTAGAGTCAAAACTATGGTCACTAGGGTCACTCTCTGAAAGCAGTGGTGTCACTAGCACTATGGCTCTATTCAAGTTCTCTCCTGCTACTGCGTATTTTACGGGAATCACATTGGCTGGAGCAGGAGGTTGTTGGGCTAGCACTGGTTGAGGTCTTTGTTGGTTTTGGTAGGGTTGTTGATAAGGTTGTTGTGGCCTACCATATTGCTGTGGAGGGTACTAGTTCTGGTATCTTCCCTGTTGTGGATAGGGCTGAGGGTAGGTTTGCCTAACCGCTTGCTTATTGTATGGGCAATCTTGCGCAGTGTGATTAGTGTATTTCCTTTATATGGTGCGGTATTGGCTATTAGGATTCACTTGGGGTTGAGCCATGATGGGACATACGTTCGCCATATGGTCACCTCCACAAGTATAGCACCACTTAACTGGGGCAAATCTTGGGATTTGTTTGCTAGAGACACCTAGTTTCTGAGCTACCTTCTCTACGAGTTCCTCAATAGATGTGGATTGCATGGATGAGAGGCTAGTAGAACTATCTGAGTCTTTGTATATTTTTGAAAGTTCTAGTTCCTCCCCTAGGTTATCCTCGATGTCTATGCACATGCGTACGCACTCTTCTATGGTCCTAGGGTCTTTCAGGTACACATATGATCTCAACTTTTTACTCAGCAGTCCATCTAGGAATAAAGCCACTTGTTTGGCTGGTGTGGGTAACTCAGAAACAGGACATATCTCTAGGTATTTCCTAAACCTTCTTCCTGCCAGTCTAACCGTCTCTTGAGGGGTTTGCTTGAAGCTGTGAATCAATGAGGAAGTGTTATGCCTTATGCCACTCTCAGAGAATCCAATAATGAAAGCCTCTAGAAGTTGGTCTATGTTCCTGAAGTGTCTCTCATTTAGTGGTTGAAACCACCTTAGAGCTGTGTTCCTAAGGGTTAAACCAAAGGCATTGTATTGTGTGAACAGGTCCTCAACTTGTTCAGCTCTCAAGACTTGCCTAAACTCGACCACATGATCATATGGGTCTCCAGTGCCATCGAAGTAATTCTTCATGGACTTAACCAGCTGTGTAGGTCTCAAGGTTCTGGTGTGTTCCCTCGACCTTGGCAAAGGAAAATCATCAGCATTTCTTAGGTTCCTTGGAACTCTAGTTCTCTCTATTTCTTCTCTATCCGTCTCTGTTCTCATCCTTTCTCTTCCCAATGGGTTAGCAAAACTCACCTCAGGTATTTCTCTATTCCTGTCTCTTTGAGCTCCATGAGCTTGGGATGTTCCAGCTCCTTGGTGGCCAAAGGACACATTAGATCTTGGCTGGGGAAAAATAAATTCACCCTTCCAAGTGTAAGCATGTCTACCATGTTCTGAAACCACAAAGATCCTCTCTGAAGTATTGTCTAAATAGGTCACTTTTCCTGGGCTATCAGGATCTTTGAGTTCATAGATCGTGATCATCCCTACCTCATTCGGTGGATTAGGCTTATGCCTCCAAAAGGCTTCATCGGCCTCTCGGTTTAAGAGTAGATCTATGCTTTTATTGTCCTCAGGAATCCACTCTGGCGTGATAATTCTAGTAAGAACTGATTTGCCTCGAGGTGTTTTAGGCTCTCCACTTAAGTTCCCCTGCTCTAGGTCACCTATGTCCATCTCTAGGATCACATTCCTGAATTCATCTGTCCTATCTGGTGTTGGAAAGATGGATGGATGATCCAACAGATTGAGTAGGTACTGCTAAAACTTGCTTTGTACCAGCCCTCTTTAGCTTCAGACTTGATTAATAGACTCCCTTAGCTTTCCAATGACACCAAGAAATGGCCTATGTCCTTTGGAAATGTAGTGTGTAATGATTGAATCAAAACAGATAACTTTGGAAGTCACAAAGTCAAGAAAACTTTCTATTTTGGTCTTGACACCTGCTCAATGTTTTGCTCAGTGTGACCAACACAGTAGCAATTGATAAAATTCCTTCTAGGGGTATTCAATTAGCTTAGTAAGCTAATATTTGCAAGTGGAATGATGTAAAATAATGAACTATGCTAAGAGAAATTAATTTAGCAAGATTTGGTATACCCCCGACTTTTTAGGACTGTAGCAGAGATAGACCAGTGAGCACCTCGACGACGATTTCTCTGAATTGGTGAATGAAATCACTTCAAACCGTGTCAGCATGTAGATGAATTTGCGCTGAATCCAACAAGCTTTGAATCACTGAATTTGGTGGAATATTGACTGAGATATGCCCTTGCCAAGTTGACAGACTTTTGAGTAGACTAGCAGAGAACACAAAGATGAATGATGTAAATGTATCTATTGATTAACAATTGTGTACAATCCCATTGGCATGGATAGCATTGCCAAATGGTGTAGAGAGGTGTAGGCTATGGTATAGTCCTTACACACACTCAAGCTCAACAGAATGAGCCTCGGGAATGGAGTAATCTACCCGTGACTTTTTCACATCCAATTTTATAGGAAATGACTTAGGATTTGAATTCAAATTCAAATCTTTGGCTTCCTATGATCAAGCATCTAAAAGTTTGGAGATATTCTCTCAATCAAGTGATCTAATTTTCCACGAATCACTTAGGTAGTTGATTACAAAAGATTCTAAGTCAAATTAGACTTTTACAATGAGGTAAAGTGGTAATAAACCACTAGCATATGTTCCTATGGTTCTTCATGCATGTGGAGTCTTCATGATGTCTTCCAAGCCAAATGTGTAGGCTTGTGATTTACACCAACAGCTCCCCCTCAAGCCAAACATTTTGGCTTAAGTCTTCATCTTCAATCTTCAAGTATATCGTGCAATCCAATCATAGATTTGAACCTGCAAAGTTTGGTCCCATCCAAAGCTTTAGTCAGCGAATCTGCACATTGCATGTTGGTTGACACATAGGTCACCTGAATGTCCTTGCTTAGCAACTTCTCCCTCACATAATGGTAATGTACTTCTATGTGTTTTGTCCTAGCATGATAGATAGGATTAGCTGCAAGGTGAAGAGAGCTTGTATTATCTCCAAAGATAATTGGAGGCCTAGTATATATGCCCAATTCTGAATACAAAAGCTTAATCCAAATTGCTTCTTGAGTGGCATTAGCTAGCCCTCTATACTCTACTTCTGTAGAAGACAATGCAACAGTTGGTTGCTTCTTTGCAGACCATGAAATTGGTTTGTCACCTGCAAAAGAAATGTATCCAGAAGTGCTTCTCCTATCATCCTTGCATCCTGCCCAATCTGCATCTGAATAAACTTTTATATCAATATCTGAAGTATAAGGAAAGTACAAACCATGGTTCTGTGTACCCTTGAGATACTTCAAGATTCTTTTGGCAGCCTCTAAGTGAGGTATCCTTGGCTTGTGCATAAATTGACTTAGCACACTAACTCCATATGCAATGTCAATTCTAGTTAAGGTAGCATAGTTCAAGCTACCTACCATACTTTGATAACCTGTAATGTCTTGGACTTCATCACCTTCATGGGCACTTAGCTTTAGGTTCACCTCCATTGGAGTACTAGCTGCTTTAGCATCCTGCAAGTGAAATTTCTTCAACATGTCCTACACATACTTCTTCTAAGTAACGTATATTCCTGAATTAGTGTAAACTAATTCAAGTCCAAAAAATGCTTCAATAGCCCAAGATCATTGATCTTGAACTCCTTCATCATTTGTCTTTTGATGCTTCTGATTCCATTGACATCATTACTTGTAATGATGATGTCATCAACATAGACACAGAGATACATTATCTCTGAATTACTTCTCTTAATGAACAGAGAAGTGTCAGCCTTACTCATGACAAAACCTTGGTCTTGGAGGTATGTAGTTAGCCTGTAATTCCATGCCCTAGGTGCCTGCTTCAATCCATATATAGCCTTCTTTAATTTGCAAACATAAGTTACCTTCTTAGGGTCTTCATAGCCAGGAGGTTGTGACATATAAACCTCTTCTGAAATCCATCCATTCAAGAAAGCATTCTTGATATCCAATTGGTACATGTTCCAATTCTTTGATGCAGCCACACTCACCAACACTCTGATTGTTGGCATCTTGGCCACAGGAGAAAATGTTTCTTCATAGTCAATGCCTTGGGTTTGTGCAAAACCCTTGGCTACTAATCTGGCCTTGTACCTGTTAATTGTGCCATCAGAATTTCTTTTCAATTTATAGATCCATCTGGATCCTATTACCTTCATGGAGTCCTTCTTGGGTACTAACTCCCATGTATCACTCTCCTTGAGTGCTTCAATCTCCTCATCCATAGCTTCCTTCCATTCTGATTTTGTGATTGCTTCTTCATATGATCCTGGTTCTTTATTTAGCAAATCCTTTGCAAGATAAATTGAATGTTTAGTAACAAGAGATGTATCATACCCATATCTGATAGGTTTTTTGCTCTCTCTTTGAGACCTTCTGATTGATTGATTTGAAGATTCTGGTATGTCCTCAAGCTTCTTCATCTTCATTTTGCCTTTGGACTTCCATGCCTTGAACTCTTCAAGGTTGATTGTATCTTCATCATCTGAACTTGACTCTCCATCCTGAGTAGGTTCCTCCTTTGTAAGTTTTGGAAATTCTTCTTCCAAATCATAGGGTAGTTTGACCTTCCTGCATTCATTCTCATACCAAAAATCATTCTCATCAAAGATCACATCTTTGCTTACCATAAATCCCTTATTGGTAGGGTTATAAAACCAGTAACATAAATCATATCCAATGAAAATACATTTTTCAGCCTTTGGATCTAGCTTTCCTCTTACCTGTGAAGGAATGTGTACATATGCTACACATCCAAAAATTTTGGAGTGATCCAATGATGGTCTCTTACCATGCCATGCTTCATATGGTGTCATACCATCAAGTGAATTTGATGGTAGCCTGTTTATGAGATAGGTGGCAGTAGAGACACTCTCTGCCCATAGGTAGTTAGGTAATTTCTTCTCATTCATAAAGTATAATACAGTCCATCTGCTATAGTCATCAATAAAAGAAACATAGTACCTTGAACCTGAGACTGAGGGGTCTTTGCTAGGTCCCCATACATCTGTGTGTACAAGCTCTAGATAGTCTTCATGCATATATCCTTTCTTGGAGAAGGGTAACCTGTGAGACTTACCAAATTGACAAGCACCACACTTGTAAATCATATGTTGCTTGGATACATTAGGTATCCCAAGCACACATTGGTCCCTGCACATTTGCTTCAAGGTCCTTTCTCCTATGTGCCCTAATCTCTTGTGCCAAATCTCAAGCTCTGAAAGTGTTTGATCTTTATAACTGTATAATGCAATGCTCTTTGTATCTTCCAACTCAAAAGTGAAAAGTCTACCTGATTTTTCTCCTTTAGCTATCCTTTTGAATCCATGTCTTGGGTCCTCCACAAATGCTCCATATTGATTGAATCTGACCTGCAACCCTTTCTCTACAATCTGACCAACACTCATTAAGTTCTTTGTAATGGTTGGTACATAGAGTACCCTGCTTAAAAAATTCTGATTACCATCACAAGTCTTCACATTTCCAATTTTAACTACACAATGCTTTGTATCATCACCTGTTTGGACTTGGTGTTTACCTTTTGGTTCCTCAAGATCAGAGAGTAGTGCCACATTACCAGCCACATGATTTGAACACCCTGAATCAATATAAAATAAGTGATCATCATTTGTACCTGACTTTGAAGTCATGTTCATGATCAAGAGAGAGTCATCATGTTCCTCTATGTAGTTGTTGTAGTCCTTTCTGTTTCTGAGTCCTCCTTGGTAGTTGCCATTGTAATTGTTGTTGTAGTTGTTGTTATAATTGTTGTTGTGGCCTTGGTGATGGTTGAACCTTCCTCTAGACTGAGAGTATCCACCTCTTTGGTAGCCTCTTCCTCTCTGATTTTTGTAATTCCTGTAACACTCATCTGTGCTGTGGTTTGACAAACCACAAATGTTACATGGTGATGAGTTATAGGGTCTCCCCGTACCTTGCTTACCTCCTCTGCCCCTTCCTCTTGAAGATCTACCTCTCCCTGCATAGTTGGCTTGGGAGGTAGAGCCTTCATCTTCCACCTTCTTACTCTTGCCTTTATCCTTAGATTTCTTATCAGTGTATAGGGTAGAAGAGTTGTTACCTTTGGTATTATCTCCACTCTTGGTAAGCTTTGCTTCATGTGTGAATAGTTGACCGATGAGAGTTGTAAGATCTGGAGTGTGCATGTCCATGTAGAGATCCATTGCAGTGGTGAAGCTTTCCCACTTGTCATCAGCCTTGATTCCATTAATTACCTACCTTACAATTTGTTCTTCTTCAATTTCTTCTCCTATGCTTGCTAACTTATCTGCAACATCTTTGATCTTGGTCACAAATTCTGAAACAGCTTGCTTAGGTTGCTTCCTTAGTGTTGTGAATTCAATCCACAACTGATTTCTCCTAGCCCTTGTATTGGAGGAAAAATATGATGACAAGGTTTCCCAAGTCTCTTGGGAAGTCTTACAATTTCTGATATGAGGTAAAAGAAAGTCAGATATAGAGTTGAGTAAATAAGGCCTTGCCAATGCATCCCTTGCACATCATGTGTTGAGTATTTCTTGCTCCTCCTTGGTTGGCAAACCTCTTGCTTTGAATGAGGGCAATTCCTCATCTCCTGAGATGTATCCATAGAGACTCCTTCCTTGTAAGTAGGTCTTCATCCTTAGAGACCAAGCTTGATAGTTGTTCCTATCCAATTTTTCAATAAATGAAGGAAAACCATCTCCCATTTTACCTTATTTGCTCTAATACCACTGTTGTGAAAGATGGATGGATGATCCAAGAGATTGAGTAGGTACTGCTAAAACTTGCTTTGTACCAGCCCTCTTTAGCTTCAGACTTGATTAGTAGACTCCCTTAGCTTTCCAATGACACCAAGAAATGGCCTATGTCCTTTGGAAATGTAGTGTGTAATGATTGAATCAAAACAGATAACTTTGGCAGTCACAAAGTCAAGAAAACTTTCTATTTTGGTCTTGACACCTGCTCAATGTTTTGCTCAGTGTGACCAGGACAGTAGCAATTGATAAAATTCCTTCTAGGGGTATTCAATTAGCTTAGTACGCTAACATTTGCAAGTGGAATGATGTAAACTAATGAACTATGCTAAGAGAAATTAATTTAGCAAGATTTGGTATACCCCCGACTTTTTAGGACTGTAGCAGAGATAGACCAATGAGCACCTCGACGACGATTTCTCTGAATTGGCTGAATGAAATCACTTCAAACTTTGTCAGCATGTATATTACTTTGAGCTAAATCCAAAAAGCTTTGAATCACTGAATTTGGTCGAGTATTGACTGAGATATGCCCTTGACAAGTTGGCAGACTTTTAAGTAGACTAGCAGAGAACACAAAGATGAATGATGTAAATGTATCTATTGATTAACAATTGTGTACAATCCCATTGGCATGGATAGCATTGCCAAATGGTGTAGAGAGGTTTAGGCTATGGTATAGTCCTTACACACACTCAAGCTCAATAGAATGAGCCTCGGGAATGGAGTAATCTACCCGCGACTTTTTCACATCCAATTTTATAGGAAATGACTTCGGATTTGAATTCAAATTCAAATCTTTGGCTTCCTATGATCAAGCATCTAAAAGTTTGGAGATATTCTCTCAATCAAGTGATCTACTTTTCCACGAATCACTTAGGTAGGTGATTACAAAAGACTCTAAGTCAAATTAGACTTTTATAATGAGGTAAAGTGGTAATAAACCACTAGCATATGTTCCTATGGTTCTTCATGCATGTGGAGTCTTCATGATGTCTTCCAAGCCAAATGTGTAGGCTGTGATTTACACCAACATCTGGGTGGCTGGTGACAATGTATATGGTTCCTTCTTTGTCCAGGTATGATCCATTTTCAAACTTGACAGCTGGATGTTCAAGTCCAATGGGTTGGTCTGGGTTCTTAATCTGGACCACTGATCTTCCTAGGCCATCCTCATAGATGCTAGCACCTAATCGGTTGGTCGTAAGCTATTCCAGCTGCCTCTTGTAGGGGCCTTCTACCCTATGTAAATATGGCACGCCTGAACTCCCTGTAGGTCTCTCCATACCGTGGGACATCTCTGACTCACTAGTCTCAGAGCTAGGGTAGTACAAATGATGGCTCAACTGCTAGGCCGAAGACCTAGCAGTATGATTGACACTAGCCTCTGAAGACCTAAGACTGTGTCTATCTCTCCCTAGGTGTCGTCCTGATCTAAGGTTCATATGCTTAGCTGAGCAATCCCAATTTTTACCCAAGGTACAGCCTCGTTGCCGATCAATTTGTAACAGTCACTTGGTTCTTTTTAGTTGATTATCGTGTTTATGATCTTGTCTGATATCACGTCGTCGGGAATACTTGCGTGACTTTCCGCACTTTAAGTTGTTCGTACCATGTTGAGTTCTTTTTCCTTTATAGTTATCGATCGCACAGAGAGATTATGTTTCCGCTTGAACTTGAGTGCTTAGGTAGTCTTCAACTTGATAGATGCCTATCATCGCCTTGACTTACTTCTAGCACTATTCACACTTAGCCTATGCTAGGAATTGACCAAGGGAGTTGCGAGTATTCCAACCTCACTTGCTGATCCCTTGCTCTTTGGTGCTCAAGAACCCCATTCTCAAGCTTGCAGATTGCCCTTGCTTTGGATGCCCTGGAATGCTCTCAATAGACCTGTAAAAGTCCCAAGGTTAGCTCAAGGCTTAGATTCAAATGACATAAATAAATCACTTCCAAGCATGTAATTCAGATATCAATTTGCCATGTGTCTTTATGGAAAATAGTTCTAGAGATCCCTTAATTTTTCTTCCCCCTGGGTATGGTCACTTGAAAATAGTATATCTAATAATCCTTAGAGATTTATGACTCTTCAGGGTTCTAGGGTTAAAACAGGGTTCAAACAGGCTGACAGTTCACCGGATTTTTCTCAAAAATACAAGTGTAGGGACCCCACAAATCACTAATTGCTTGATAAGTATGCCCAAAATTACTCCAAAAACTTGGAATAAAAAACCCTAGAAATTTGGCCAAAAATGCCTGTCAATCGCGATCGAGAGGTTTGTCAATCGCGATTGACAGAGGTGTCTGTCGTGGCTGTCGGTCGCGATCGACACGTCAGTCGCGATTGACATGTCAATCACGATCGACAGAGTCGGTCGTGAGTCCTGTCAATCGCGATCGATGGTGTCAATTGCCATCGACACTTTTTGTGAGAATTCCGGCAAAATTGCAGTCAATCGTGGGCCTATTCATTGCGATGGACACGTTTACACACGAATTCTAGTGTCAATTGTCAAATTTCAGTCGGTCACGATCGACGGTCTTGATCGCGATTGACTGAATCCTATGTGGTAGTCGGTCGGTCATGGGGTCAGTCGATCGCGATTGATAGAGGCTGTCAGTCGCAATTGACAGAGGCTGTCGATCGTGGCAGTCGATCGCGATCGACAGTGTCAGTCGCGATTGACAGAAAAACACGGAATTTTTAAATTTTATGTAGTGATTTGGAATGTGCTCCTCATGTGTGTCATTGTGGTGTGCTTTGTTTTACCAAATGAGCGATTTTTCTGTCGATCGCAATCGAGAGAGGTCTGCGACACAGAGACATGGCCGAGCTTTTCTGTACCTACGCAGCGTGCTGGAGAGGATGGTATAGCAAAAACCTGCTAGGAAGCTCAAGAAACATGCAAAAGCAGCACACACAAATCCCTCTCTCGCTCTCTCTCACAAGTGAAATGAGGGAAATGGAAGGGAGAAGGTGATATGATCAAAAACTGAATTTTCGCGATGATGAAGATGGAGATCGGATATGGTGAGGATGATGACGGTGATGATGATGGTGAAGTAAAAAAGAGAAAAGTAATAAAAATAACAAAGCAGCAGCCTCTACAAGGTTACTATTGACGAAGAAGATGATGCAGAGAATTGAAGGAGCAAGACACTGATGGTCACAAGTGTATGTAAATTACTTCCATGTAATGTACAAGTGATTTCAAGTTTTTATATAAACTCTAGGAGTGTTCCAAGACTTCTACAAGTGAATTTTGAATTCAAATGAAGCTGGGAATGATTTTTGGAGGGAATCAATTCACTTTCCTACAATCTACAAAAAGTGAAGATATAGTTTGATCTACTTTTAGGTGATTGATTGCTTGATTGAATACAACTTCAACCACAACAAATTCCTGTGATTTGGGCACTATCTTCCTACATTTACATGTGTAAATCTCAAGGCTCTTACATCTGTAAATGAACCATCAAAAATCCTTCAAAAAAAAACAATAAATGAGCATAAGAGAAAGAACTCTCCAACGGATATTCTTTCGACGTGATAGTCTTTGATGTAGATCAAATGCACCTCACGAATAGTGTAAGATTGATGTTCCAACATGTGTATGTGTACGTGTATGTGTATGTGTATGTGTATGTGTATGTGTATGTGTATGTGTATGTGTATGTGTATGTGTATATGTATGTGTACGTGTACGTGTACGTGTA
>CM035421.1:119829512-119839512 GCA_020310875.1 Ceratopteris richardii
ATGTGTATGTGTATGTGGATGTGTATGTGTATGTGTATGTGTACGTATATGTGTATGTGTATGTGTATGTGTATGTGTTTGTGTATGTTTATGTGTATGTGTAGCTGTAGGTGTAGGTATCGGTGTAGGTGTAGGTGTACGTGTAGGTGTACGCGTAGGTGTATGTGTATGTGTATGTGTATGTGTATGTGTATGTGTATGTGTATGTGTATGTGTATGTGTATGTGTATGTGTATGTGTATGTGTATGTGTATGTGTATGTGCTTGTGTATGTGTATGTGTATGTGTATGTGTATGTGTATGTGTATGTGTATGTGTATGTGTATTTTTATGTGTATGTGTATGTGTATGTGTATGTGTATGTGTATGTGTATGTGTATGTGTATGTGTATGTGTATGTGTATGTGTATGTGTATGTGTATGTGTATGTGTATGTGTATGTGTATGTGTATGTGTAGGTGAATGTGTAGGTGTATGTGTAGGTGTATGTGTATGTGTATGTGTATGTGTATGTGTATGTGTATGTGTATGTGTATGTGTATGTGTATGTGTATGTGTATGTGTATGTGTATGTGTATGTGTATGTGTATGTGTATGTGTATGGTATGTGTATGTGTATGTGTATGTGTATGTGTATGTGTATGTGTATGTGTATGTGTATGTGTATGTGTATGTGTATGTGTATGTGTATGTGTATCTGTATGTGTATGTGTATGTGTATGTGTATGTGTATGTGTATGTGTATGTGTATGTGCATGTCTATGTGTATGTGTATGTGTGTATGTGTATGTGTATGTGTATGTGTATGCGTATGTGTATGTGTATGCGTATGCGTATGCGTATGTGTATGTGTATGTGTATGTTTATGTGTATGTGTATGTGTATGTGTATGTGTATGTGTATGTGTATGTGTATGTGTATGTGTATGTGTATGTGTTTGTGTATGTGTATGTGTATGTGTATGTGTATGTGTATGTGTATGAGTATGTGTATGTGTATGTGTATGTGTATGTGTATGTGTATGTGTATGTGTATGTGTATGTGTATGTGTATGTGTATGTGCATGTGTATGTGTATGTGTATGTGTATGTGTATGTGTATGTGTATGTGTATGTGTATGTGTATGTGTATGTGTATGTGTATGTGTATGTGTATGTGTATGTGTATGTGTATGTGTATGTGTATGTGTATGTGTATGTGTATGTGTATGTGTATGTGCATGTGTATGTGTATGTGTATGTGTATGTATGATGTCTATGTGTATGTGTATGTGTATGTGTATGTGTATGTGTATGTGCATGTGTATGTGTATGTGTATGTGTATGTGTATGTGCATGTCTATGTGTATGTGTATGTGTGTATGTGTATGTGTATGTGTATGTGTATGCGTATGTGTATGTGTATGTGTATGTGTATGTGTATGTGTATGTGTATGTGTATGTGTATGTGTATGTGTATGTGTATGTGTATGTGTATGTGTATGTGTATGTGTATGTGTATGTGTATGTGTATGTGTATGTGTATGTGTATGTGTATGTGTATGTGTATGTGTATGTGTATGTGTATGTGTATGTGTATGTATGTGTATGTGTATGTGTATGTGTATGTGTATGTGTATGTGTATGTGTATGTGTATGTGTATGTGTATGTGTATGTGTATGTGTATGTGTATGTCTATGTGTATGTGTATGCGTATGTGTGTATGTGTATGTGTATGTGTATGTGTATGTGTATGTGTATGTGTGTATGTGTATCTGTATGTGTATGTGTATGTGTATGTGTATGTGTATGTGTATGTGTATGTGTATGTGTATGCGTATGCGTATGCGTATGTGTATGTGTATGTGTATGTGTATGTGTATGTGTATGTGTATGTGTATGTGTATGTGTATGTGTATGTGTATGTGTATGTGTATGTGTATGTGTATGTGTATGTGTATGTGTATGTGTATGTGTATGTGTATGTGTATGTGTATGTGTATGTGTATGTGTATGTGTGTGAGTATGTGTATGTGTATGTGTATGTGTATGTGTATGTGTATGTGGTTGTGTATGTGTATGTGTATGTGTACGTATATGTGTACGTGTATGTGCTTGTGTATGTGCTTGTGTATGTGTACGTGTATGTGCTTGTGTATGTGTATGTGTTTGTGTATGTGTATGTGTATGTGTTTGTGTATGTGCTTGTGTATGTGTATGTGCTTGTGTATGTGTATGTGTATGTGTATGTGTGTATGTGTATGTGTATGTGTATGTGTATGTGTATGTGTATGTGTGTATGTGTATGTGTATGTGTATGTGTATGTGTATGTGTATGTGTATGTGTATGTGTATGTGTATGTGTATGTGTATGTGTATGTGTATGTGTATGTGTATGTGTATGTGTATGTGTATGTGTATGTGTATGTGTATGTGTATGTGTATGTGTATGTGTATGTGTATGTTGTATGTGTATGTGTATGTGTAGGTGAATGTGTACGTGTATGTGTAGGTGTATGTGTATGTGTATGTGATGTGTATGTGTAGTGAATGTGTACGTGTATGTGTAGGTGTAGGTGTATGTGTATGTGTATGTGTATGTGTATGTGTATGTGTATGGTGTATGTGTATGTGTATGTGTATGTGTATGTGTATGTGTATGTGTATGTGTATGTGTATGTGTATGTGTATGTGTATGTGTATGTGTATGTGTATGTGTATGTGTATGTGTATGTGTATGTGTATGTGTATGTGTATGTGTATGTGTATGTGTATGGTATGTGTATGTGTATGTGTATGTGTATGTGTATGTGTATTGTGTATGTGTATGTGTATGTGTATGTGTATGTGTATGTGTATGTGTATGTGTATGTGTATGTGTATGTGTCTGTGTATGTGTATGTGTATGTGTATGTGTATGTGTATGTGTATGTGTATGTGTATGTGTATGTGTATGTGTATGTGTATGTGTATGTGTAATGTGGTATGTGTATGTGTATGTGTATGTGTATGTGTATGTGTATGTGTATGTGTATGTGTATGTGTATGTGTATGTGTATGGTATGTGTATGGTATGTGTATGTGTATGTGTATGGTATGTGTATGTGTATGTGTATGTGTATGTGTATGTGTATGTGTATGTGTATGTGTATGTGTATGTGTATGTGTATGTGTATGTGTATGTGTATGTATGTGTATGTGTATGTGTATGTGCATGTCTATGTCTATGTGTATGGTAGTGTATGTTGTATGTCTATGTGTATTTGTATGTTATGTGTATTTGTAGTTTTATTTTGTATCGTATGTGTATGTGTATGCGTATGCGTATGGTATGCGTATGTGTATGTGTATGTGTATGTGTATGTGTATGTGTATGTGTATGTGTATGTGTATGTGTATGTGTATGTGTATGTGTATGTGTATGTGTATGTGTATGTGTATGTGTATGTGTATGTGTATGTGTATGTGTATGTGTATGTGTATGTGTATGTGTATGTGTATGTGTATGTGTATGTGTATGAGTATGTGTATGTGTATGTGTATGTGTATGTGTATGTGTATGTGTATGTGTATGTGTATGTGTATGTGTATGTGTATGTGTATGTGTATGTGTATGTGTATGTGTATGTGTATGTGTATGTGTATGTGTATGTGTATGTGTATGTGTATGTGTATGTGTATGTGTATGTGTATGTGTGTGTATGTGTATGTGTATGTATGTATGTGTATGTGTATGTGTATGTGTATGTGTATGTGTATGTGATGTCTATGTGTATGTGTATGTGCATGTCTATGTGTATGTGTATGTGTGTATGTGTATGTGTATGTGTATGTGTATGTGTATGTGTATGTGTATGTGTATGTGTATGTGTATGTGTATGTGTATGTGTATGTGTATGTGTATGTGTATGTGTATGTGTATGTGTATGTGTATGTGTATGTGTATGTGTATGTGTATGTGTATGTGTATGTGTATGTGTATGTGTATGTGTATGTGTATGTGTATGGTATGTGTATGTGTATGTGTATGTGTATGTGTATGTGTATGTGTATGTGTATGTGTATGTGTATGTGTATGTGTATGTGTATGGTGTATGTGTATGTGTATGTGTATGTGTATGTGTATGTGTATGTGTATGTGTATGTGTATGTGTATGTGTATGTGTATGTGTATGTGTATGTTGTATGTGTATGTGTATGTGTATTGTATGTGTATGTGTATGTGTATGTGTATGTGTATGTGTATGTGTATGTGTATGTGTATGTGTATGTGTATGTGTATGTGTATGTGTATGTGTATGTGTAATGTGTATGTGGATGTGTTATGTGGATGTGCATGTGTATGTGTATGTGTATGTGTATGTGTATGTGCATGTGCATGTGTATGTGTATGTGTATGTGTATGTGTATGTGTATGTGCTATGTGTATGTGCATGTGTATGTGTATGTGTATGTGTATGTGTATGTGTATGTGTATGTGTATGCGTATGTGTATGTGTATGGTGTGCGTGGGGTGGTATGTGTATGTGTATGTGTATGTGTATGTGTATGTGTACTGTGTATGTGTATGTGTATGTGTATGTGTATGTGTATGTGTATGTGTATGTGTATGTGGTATGTGTATGTGTATGTGTATGTGTATGTGTATGTGTATGTGTATGTGTATGTGTATGTGTATGTGTATGTGTATGTGTATGTGTATGTGTATGTGTATGTGTATGTGTATGTGTATGTGTATGTGTACGTGTGGTAATGTGTATGTGTATGTGTTATGTGTATGTGTATGTGTATGTGTATGTGTATGTGTATGTGTATGTGTATGTGTATGTGTATGTGTATGTGTATGTGTATGTGTATGTGTATGTGTATGTGTATGTGTATGTGTACTGTGTATGTGTATGTGATGTGTCTGTGTATGTGTATGTGTATGTGTATGTGTATGTGTATGTGTATGTGTATGTGTATGTGTATGTGTATGTGTATGTGTATGTGTATGTGTATGTGTATGTGTATGTGCTATGTCTATGTGTATGTGTATGTGTATGTGTATGTGTATGTGTATGTGTATGTGTATGTGTATGTGTATGTTATGTGTATGTGTATGTGTATGTGTATGTGTATGTGTATGTGTATGTGTATGTGTATGTGTATGTGTATGTGTATGTGTATTGTATGTGTATGTGTATGTGTATGTGTATGTGTATGTGTATGTGTATGTGTATGTGTATGTGTATGTGTATGTGTATGTGTATGTGTATGTGTCTGTGTATGTGTATGTGTATGTGTATGTGTATGTGTATGTGTATGTGTATGTTGGTATGTGTATGGTATGTGTATGTGTATGTGTATGTGTATGCGTATGCGTATGCGTATGCGTATGCGTATGCGTTATGCGGTATGCGTATGCGTCTGCGTATGCGTATGCGTATGTGTATGTGTATGTGTATGTGTATGTGTATGTGTATGTGTATGTGTATGGTATGTGTATGTGTATGTGTATGTGTATGTGTATGTGTATTGTGTATGTGTATGTGTATGTGTATGTGTATGTGTATGTGTATGTGTATGAGTATGTGTATGTGTATGTGTATGTGTATGTGTATGTGTATGTGTATGTGGTTGTGTATGTGTATGTGTATGTGTACGTATATGTGTACGTGTATGTGCACGTGTATGTGCTTGTGTATGTGTACGTGTATGTGCTTGTGTATGTGTATGTGTTTTGTGTATGTGTATGTGTTGTGTATGTGCTTGTGTATGTGTATGTGCTTGTGTATGTGCATGTGTATGTGTATGTGCATGTGTATGTGTATGTGTATGTGTATGGTATGTGTATGTGGTGTATGTGCATGTGTATGTGCATGTGTAGTGTATGTTTATGTGTATGTGTATGTGTTATGTGTATGTGTATGTGTATGTGTATTGGTATGTGTATGTGTATGTGTATGTGTATGTGTATGTGTATGTTATGTGTATGTGTATGTGTATGTGTATGTGTATGTGTATGTGTATGTGTTATGTGTATGTGTATGTGTATGTGTATGTGTATGTGTATGTGTATGTGTATGTGTATGTGTATGTGTATGTGTATGTGTATGTGTATGTGTATGTGTGTATGTGTATGTGTATGTGTATGTGTATGTGTATGTATGTGTATGTGTATGTGTATGTGTATGTGTATGTGTATGTGTATGTGTATGTGTATGTGTATGTGTATGTGTATGTGTATGTGTATGTGTATGTGTATGTGTATGTGTATGTGTATGTGTATGTGTATGTGTATGTGTATGTGTTTGTGTATGTGTATGTGTATGTGTAATGTGTATGTGTATGTGTATGTGTATGTGTATGTGTATGTGTATGTGTATGTGTATGTGTATGTGTATGTGTATGTGTATGTGTATGTGTATGTGTATGTGTATGTGTATGTGTAGGTGGTAGGTGTAGGTGTAGGTGTAGTGTAGGTACGTGTACGTGTAGGTGTATGTGTATGTGTATGTGTATGTGTATGTGTATGTGTATGTGTATGTGTATGTGTATGGTATGTGTATGTGTATGTGTATGTGTATGTGTATGTGTATGTGTATGTGTATGTGTATGTGTATGTTGTATGTGTATGTGTCTGTGTATGTGTATGTATTTATGTGTATGTGTATGTGTATGTGTATGTGTATGTGTATGTGTATGTGTATGTGTATGTGTATGTGTATGTGTATGTGTATGTGTATGTTGTATGTGTATGTGTATGTGTATGTGTATGTGTATGTGGCTGTGTATGTGTATGTGTATGTGTATGTGTATGTGTATGTGTATGTGTATGTGTATGTGTATGTGTATGTGTATGTGTATGTGTATGTGTATGTGTATGTGTATGTGTATGTGTATGTGTATGTGTATGTGTATGTGTATGTGTATGTGTATGTGTATGTGTATGTGTATGGGATGTGTATGTGTATGTGTATGTGTATGTGTACGTGTAGTGTAGGTGTATGTGTATGTGTATGTGTATGTGTATGCTATGTGTATGTGTATGTGTATGTGTATGGTATGTGTATGTGTATGTGTTATGTGTATGTGTATGTGTATGTGTATGTGTATGTGTATGTGTATGTGTAGTGTATGTGTATGTGTATGTGTATGTGTATGTGTATGTTGTATGTGTATGTGTATGTGTATGTGTATGTGTATGTGTATGTGTATGTGTATGTGTATGTGTATGTGTATGTGTATGTGTTATGTGTATGTGTATGTGTAGTGTATGTGTATGTGTCTGTGTATGTGTAGGTATGTGTATGTGTATGTGTATGTGTATGTGTATGTGTGTGTATGTGTATGTGTATGTGTATGTGTATGTGTATGTGTATGTGTATGTGTATGTGTATGTGTATGTGTATGTGTATGTGTATGTGTATGTGGTATGTGTATGTGTATGTGTATGTGTATGTACGTATATGTGTACGTGTATGTGCTTGTGTATGTGCTTGTGTATGTGTACGTGTATGTGCTTGTGTATGTGTATGTGTTTGTGTATGTGTATGTGTATGTGTTTGTGTATGTGCTTGTGTATGTGTATGTGCTTGTGTATGTGTATGTGTATGTGTATGTGCATGTCTATGTGTATGTGTATGTGTGTATGTGTATGTGTATGTGTATGTGTATGTGTGTATGTGTATGGTATGTGTATGTGCATGTGTATGTGTATGTGTATGTGTATGTGTATGTGTATGTGTATGTGTATGTGTATGTGTAGGTGAATGTGTACGTGATGTGTATGTGTATGTGTATGTGTATGTGTATGTGTATGTGTATGTGTATGTGTATGTGTATGTGTATGTGTATGTGTATGTGCATGTGTACGTGTATGTGTAGGTGTATGTGTATGTGTATGTGTATGTGTATGTGTATGTATGTGTATGTGTATGTGTATGTGTATGGATGTATGTGTATGTGTATGTGTATGTGTATGTGTATGTGTATGTGTATGTGTATGTGTATGTGTATGTGTATGTGTATGTGTATGTGTATGTGTATGTGTATGTGTATGTGTATGTGTATGTGTATGTGTATGTGTATGTGTATGTGTATGTGTATGTGTATGTGTATGTGTATGTGTATGTGTATGTGTATGTGTATCTGTATGTGTATGTGTATGTGTATGTGTATGTGTATGTGTATGTGTATGTGTATGTGTATGTGTATGTGTATGTGTATGTGTATGTGTATGTGTATGTGTATGTGTATGTGTATGTGTATGTGTATGTGTATGTGTATGTGTATGTGTATGTGTATGTGTATGTGTATGTGTATGTGTATGTGTATGTGTATGTGTATGTGTATGTGTATGTGTATGTGTATGTGTATGTGTATGTGTATGTGTATGTGTATGTGTATGTGTATGTGTATGTGTATGTGTATGTGTATGTGTATGTGTATGTGTATGTGTATGTGTATGTGTATGTGTATGTGTATGTGTATGTGTATGTGTATGTGTATGTGTATGTGTATGTGTATGTGTATGTGTATGTGTATGTGTATGTGTATGTGTATGTGTATGTGTATGTGTATGTGTATGTGTATGTGTATGTGTATGTGTATGTGTATGTGTATGTGTATGTGCATGTCTATGTGTATGTGTATGTGTGTATGTGTATGTGTATGTGTATGTGTATGTGTATGCGTATGTGTATGTTTATGCGTATGCGTATGCGTATGTGTATGTGTATGTGTATGTGTATGTGTATGTGTATGTGTATGTGTATGTGTATGTGTATGTGTATGTGTATGTGTATGTGTATGTGTATGTGTATGCGTATGTGTATGTGTATGTGTATGTGTATGTGTATGTGTATGTGTATGAGTATGTGTATGTGTATGTGTATGTGTATGTGTATGTGTATGTGTATGAGTATGTGTATGTGTATGTGTATGTGTATGTGTATGTATATGTGTATGTGTATGTGTATGTGTATGGTGTATGTGTATGTTGTATGTGTATGTGTATGTGTATGTGTATGTGTATGTGTATGTGTCTGTTGTATGTGTATGTGTATGTGTATGGTGGTATGTGTATGTGTATGTGTATGTGTATGTGTATGTGTATGTGTATGTGTATGTGTATGTGTATGTGTATGTGTATGTGTACTTGTGTATGTGTGTGTGTATGTGTATGTGTATGTGTATGTGTATGTGTATGTGGTATGGTATGTGTATGTGTATGTGTATGTGTATGTGCATGTCTATGTGTATGTGTATGTGTGTATGTGTATGTGTATGTGTATGTGTATGCGTATGTGTATGTGTATGTGTATGTGTATGTGTATGTGTATGTGTATGGTATGTTATGTGTATGGTATGTGGTATGTGTATGTGTATGTGTATGTGTATGTGTATGTGTATGTGTATTGTATGTGTATGTGTATGTGTATGTGTATGTTTATGTGATGTGATGGTATGTGTATGTGTATGTGTATGTGTATGTGTATGTGTATGTGTATGTGTATGTGTATGTGTGTCTGTATGTGTATGTGTATGTGTATGTGT
The DNA here is from genome assembly GCA_020310875.1 of Ceratopteris richardii. Taxonomy (NCBI): domain Eukaryota; kingdom Viridiplantae; phylum Streptophyta; class Polypodiopsida; order Polypodiales; family Pteridaceae; genus Ceratopteris; species Ceratopteris richardii. The sequence continues at coordinate 119,839,032 of CM035421.1, forward strand.
ATGTGTATGTGTATGTGTATGTGATGGTATGTGTATGTGTATGTGTATGTGTATGTGTATGGTGTGTATGTGTATGTGTATGTATTGTATGTGTATGTGTATGTGTATGTGTATGTGTATGTGTATGTGTATGTGTATGTGTATGTGTATGTGTATGCGTATGCGTATGCGTATGCGTATGCGTATGCGTATGCGTATGCGTATGCGTATGTGTATGTGTATGTGTATGTGTATGTGTATGTGTATGTGTATGTGTATGTGTATGTGTATGTGTATGTGTATGTGTATGTGTATGTGTATGTGTATGTGTATGTGTATGTGTATGTGTATGTGTATGTGTATGTGTATGTGTATGAGTATGTGTATGTGTATGTGTATGTGTATGTGTATGGTATGTGTATGTGTATGTGTATGTGGTTGTGTATGTGTATGTGTATGTGTACGTATATGTGTACGTGTATGTGCTTGTGTATGTGCTTGT
>CM035421.1:119849512-119882012 GCA_020310875.1 Ceratopteris richardii
GTATGTGTATGTGTATGTGTATGTGTATGTGTATGTGTATGTGTATGTGTATGTGTATGTGTATGTGTATGTGTATGTGTATGTGTATGTGTCTGTGTATGTGTATGGATGTGTATGTGTATGTGTATGTGTACTGTGTATGTGTATGTGTATGTGTATGTGTATGTGTATGTGTATGTGTATGTGTATGTGTATGTGTATGTGTATGCTGTATGCGTATGCGTATGCGTATGTGTATGTGTCTGTGTATGTGTATGTGTATGTGTATGTGTATGTGTATGTGTATGTGTATGTGTATGTGTATGTGTATGTGTATGTGTATGTGTATGTGTATGTGTATGTGTATGTGTATGAGTATGTGTATGTGTATGTGTATGTGTATGTGTATGTGTATGTTGTATGTGGTTGTGTATGTGTATGTGTATGTGTACGTATATGTGTACGTGTATGTGCACGTGTATGTGCTTGTGTATGTGTACGTGTATGTGCTTGTGTATGTGTATGTGTTTGTGTATGTGTATGTGTTTGTGTATGTGCTTGTGTATGTGTATGTGCTTGTGTATGTGCATGTGTATGTGTATGTGTATGTGCATGTGTATGTGTATGTGTATGTGTATGTGTATGTGTATGTGCATGTGTATGTGCATGTGTATGTGTATGTGTATGTGTATGTGTATGTGTATGTGTATGTGTATGTGTATGTGTATGTGCTTGTGTATGTGTATGTCTATGTGTATGTGCATGTGTATGTGTATGTGTATGTGTATGTGTATGTGTATGTGTATGTGTATGTGTATGTGCATGTGTATGTGCATGTGTATGTGTATGTGTATGTGTATGTGTATGTGTATGTGTATGTGTATGTGTATGTGTATGTGTATGTGTATGTGTATGTGTATGTGTATGTGTATGTGTATGTGTATGTGTATGTGTATGTGTATGTGTATGTGTATGTGTATGTGTATGTGTATGTGTATGTGTATGTGTATGTGTATGTGTATGTGTATGTGTATGTGTATGTGTATGTGTATGTGTATGTGTATGTGTATGTGTATGTGTATGTGTATGTGTATGTGTATGCGTATGTGTATGTGTATGTGTATGTGTACGTGTATGTGTATGTGTACGTGTATGTGTATGTGTATGTGTATGTGTATGTGTATGTGTATGTGTATGTGTATGTGTATGTGTATGTGTATGTGTATGTGTATGTGTATGTGTATGTGTATGTGTATGTGTATGTGTATGTGTATGTGTATGTGTATGTGTATGTGTATGTGTATGTGTATGTGTATGTGTATGTGTATGTGTATGTGTATGTGTATGTGTATGTGTATGTGTATGTGTATGTGTATGTGTATGTGTATGTGTATGTGTATGTGTATGTGTATGTGTATGTGTATGTGGTATGTTTATGTGTATGTGTAGGTGTAGGTGTAGGTGTAGGTGTAGGTGTACGTGTACGTGTACGTGTACGTGTAGGTGTACGTGTAGGTGTATGTGTATGTGTATGTGTATGTGTATGTGTATGTGTATGTGTATGTGTATGTGTATGTGTATCTGTATGTGTCTGTGTATGTGTATGTGTATGTGTATGTGTATGTGTATGTGTATGTGTATGTGTATGTGTATGTGTATGTGTATGTGTATGTGTATGTGTATGTGTATGTGTATGTGTATGTGTATGTGTATGTGTATGTGTATGTGTATGTGTATGTGTATGTGTATGTGTATGTGTATGTGTATGTGTATGTGTATGTGTATGTGTATGTGTATGTGTATGTGTATGTGTATGTGTATGTGTATGTGTATGTGTATGTGTATGTGTATGTGTATGTGTATGTGTATGTGTATGTGTATGTGTATGTGTATGTGTATGTGTATGTGTATGTGTATGTGTATGTGTATGTGTATGTGTATGTGTATGTGTATGTGTACGTGTATGTGTATGTGTATGTGTATGTGTATGTGTATGTGTATGTGTATGTGTATGTGTATGTGTATGTGTATGTGTATGTGTAGTGTATGTGAATGTGTATGTGTATGTGTATGTGTATGTGTATGTGTATGTGTATGTGTATGTGTATGTGTATGTGTATGTGTATGTGTATGTGTATGTGTATGTGTATGTGTATGTGTATGTGTATGTGTATGTGTATGTGTATGTGTATGTGTATGTGTATGTGTATGTGTATGTGTATGTGTATGTGTATGTGTATGTGTATGTGTATGTGTATGTGTATGTGTATGTGTATGTGTATGTGTATGTGTATGTGTATGTGTATGTGTATGTGTATGTGTATGTGTATGTGTATGTGTATGTGTATGTGTATGTGTATGTGTATGTGTATGTGTATGTGTATGTGTATGTGTATGTGTATGTGTATGTGTATGTGTATGTGTATGTGTATGTGTATGTGTATGTGTATGGTATGTGTATGTGTATGTGTATGTGTATGTGTATGTGTATGTGTATGTGTATGTGTATGTGTATGTGTATGTGTATGTGTATGTGTATGTGTATGTGTATGTGTATGTGTATGTGTATGTGTATGTGTATGTGTATGTGTATGTGTATGTGTATGTGTATGTGCATGTGTATGTGTATGTGCATGTATATGTGTATGTGTATGGGTATGTGTATGTGTATGTGTATGTGTATGTGTATGTGTATGTGCATGTGTATGTGTATGTGTATGTGTATGTGTATGTGTATGTGTATGTGTATGTGTATGTGCATGTGTATGCCTATGGGTATGTGTATGTGTATATGTATGTGTATGTGTATGTGTATGTGTATGTGTATGTGTATGTGTATGTGTATGTGTATGTGTATGTGTATGTGTATGTGTATGTGTATGTGTATGTGTATGTGTATGTGTATGTGTATGTGTATGTGTATGTGTATGTGTATGTGTATGTGTATGTGTATGTGTATGTGTATGTGTATGTGTATGTGTATGTGTATGTGTATGTGTATGTGTATGTGTATGTGTATGTGTATGTGTATGTGTATGTGTATGTGTATGTGTATGTGTATGTGTATGTGTATGTGTATGTGTATGTGTATGTGTATGTGTATGTGTATGTGTATGTGTATGTGTATGTGTATGTGTATGTGTATGTGTATGTGTATGTGTATGTGTATGTGTATGTGTAAGTGTATGTGTATGTGTATTTGTATGTGTATGTGTATGTGTATTTGTATGTGTATGTGTATGTGTATGTGTATGTGTATGTGTATGTGTATGTGTATGTGTATGTGTATGTGTATGTGTATGTGTATGTGTATGTGTATGTGTATGTGTATGTGTATGTGTATGTGTATGTGTATGTGTATGTGTATGTGTATGTGTATGTGTATGTGTATGTGTAGGTGTGTGTATGTGTATGTGTGTGTGTAGGTGTGTGTATGTGTATGTGTATGTGTATGTGTATGTGTATGTGTATGTGTATGTGTATGTGTATGTGTATGTGTATGTGTATGTGTACATTAGGGCGAAAAACGGCCGAAAAGGGGCTGTTTGCTAATGAGAGATTAAGGAAATTGACAAATAGCGTCTTTCCACGTGTACAAGAATATAACATTGTTGTCTCTTTTAACCGTATGGAGAATTTCTTTTTTTAATACAATTTTCTTTCAAAGCGCCGCTAAAGTGATGAAGAGTCTCGTATTCAGTGTACAATTTTTCGGTTTGATGCAAAAAAAGATACTTTTGCACACTACACAAAGCATATTCTCGAATTTCCAAGAAGGAATTGATTTTTGAAGATACGAAATATTTTTGGGTTCACAAAATGTCATGATCATTCAACGACAGGGTTAACATCAAATCAAAAGTTTCCACGTGTACAAAGCCTTTTTTTCTATAAATACTGCCAAAATTTGTGAACGTCGGTTTCTCGCTTTGAACATTCTTCTTCTCCTAAGTTCAAATGGCTTCTTCTTCTCGTCGTCCTTCCAATCGCGTAACTTCATGTGAGGTTTACAACAGAAGTATGTGTATGTGTATGTGTATGTGTATGTGTATGTGTATGTGTATGTGTATGTGTATGTGTATGTGTATGTGTATGTGTATGTGTATGCGTATGTGTATGTGTATGCGTATGTGTATGTGTATGTGTATGTGTATGTGTATGTGTATGTGTATGTGTATGTGTATGTGTATGTGTATGTGTATGTGTATGTGTATGTGTATGTGTATGTGTATGTGTATGTGTATGTGTATGTGTATGTGTATGTGTATGTGTATGTGTATGTGTATGTGTATGTGTATGTGTATGTGTATGTGTATGTGTATGCGTATGTGTATGTGTATGCGTATCTGTATGTGTATGTGTATGTGTATGCGTATGTGTATGCGTATGTGTATGTGTATGTGTATGTGTATGTGTATGTGTATGTGTATGTGTATGTGTATGTGTATGTGTATGTGTATGTGTATGTGTATGGGTATGTGTATGTGTATGTGTATGTGTATGTGTATGTGTATGTGTATGTGTATGTGTATGAGTATGTGTATGTGTATGTGTATCTGTATGTGTATGTGTATGTGTATGTGGATGTGTATGTGTATGTGTATGTGTACGTATATGTGTACGTGTATGTGCTTGTGTATGTGTACGTGTATGTGTACGTGTATGTGCTTGTGTATGTGTATGTGTTTGTGTATGTGTATGTGTTTGTGTATGTGCTTGTGTATGTGTATGTGCTTGTGTATGTGCATGTGTATGTGTATGTGCATGTGTATGTGTATGTGTATGTGCATGTGTATGTGCATGTGTATGTGTATGTGTATGTGTATGTGCATGTGCATGTGTATGTGCATGTGTATGTGTATGTGTATGTGTATGTGTATGTGTATGTGTATGTGTATGTGTATGTGCATGTGTATGTGCATGTGTATGTGTATGTGTATGTGTATGTGTATGTGTATGTGTATGTGTATGTGTATGTGTATGTGTATGTGTAGGTGTATGTGTATGTGTATGTGTATGTGTATGTGTATGTGTATGTCTATGTGTATGTCTATGTGTATGTGTATGTGTATGTGTATGTGTATGTGTATGTGTATGTGTATGTGTATGTGTATGTGTATGTGTATGTGTATGTGTATGTGTATGTGTATGTGTATGTGTATGTGTATGTGTATGTGTATGTGTATGTGTATGTGTATGTGTATGTGTATGTGTATGTGTATGTGTATGTGTATGTGTATGTGTATGTGTATGTGTATGTGTATGTGTATGTGTATGTGTATGTGTATGTGTATGTGTATGTGTATGTGTATGTGTATGTGTATGTGTATGTGTATGTGTATGTGTATGTGTATGTGTATGTGTATGTGTAGGTGTAGGTGTAGGTGTAGGTGTAGGTGTAGGTGTAGGTGTAGCTGTAGGTGTACGTGTAGGTGTACGTGTAGGTGTATGTGTATGTGTATGTGTATGTGTATGTGTATGTGTATGTGTATGTGTATGTGTATGTGTATGTGTATGTGTATGTGTATGTGTATGTGTATGTGTATGTGTATGTGTATGTGTATGTGTATGTGTATGTGTATGTGTATGTGTATGTGTATGTGTATGTGTATGTGTATGTGTATGTGTATGTGTATGTGTATGTGTATGTGTATGTGTAGGTGAATGTGTATGTGTATGTGTATATGTATGTGTATGTGTATGTGTATGTGTATGTGTATGTGTATGTGTATGTGCATGTGTATGTGTATGTGCATGTGTATGTGTATGTGTATGTGCATGTGTATGTGTATGTGTTGATGGAGAGTGTTAATCTCCAAAAGAACAACCTACTCTTGTGATTAGAGCACCTCTATACCAAGAGTAAGTCAAAACCTTCACTAAATTAAAGGTCCAATCTCCAAATTATCAAAATTGAGAAAATCTGTGAAAAAGATAAAACACAGAAAAGTCTGCTGCACTATTTCTCCACATTGACCTATCAAACATGTAAAGTTTTTTATGAAACTTTGTATGAATCATCTCTTAGAGATTGCGCATCTCCTCCAAGTTGAATTACTTCAAAAGCCTTAGTATAACTTGAGAAATTTACTTCACAAGTTACCTATGTTCAAATCTGTACTTCTGAGAAGTCGATTTGACACCCCTAACTTCTTAACTTTGGTTCTCACAATGTCGAACCCGTTTTACAAAATGCTTCTAGCCATAAGTAGCTTATCTTTCAACTTAAAGATTAAGCCCTCACTCATGCAAAACTTTAAACTGTGCTGGGAGAAATGATCAAAACAATAACTTCAAAATCTGCGCCTGTTTTAGGAACCTGTGAACACACTTCACATATGAATGTTCCTGCACTTAATTCTCTAAGCCTGATTGCAATTGGAAGCTAAAACTTTGTACAGAGGTCAAGCACCTTCCAACTTAGACTTGTACAAAAGCATTTCATGATTGATCTACTGTAGAAGGAGAACACGCAGAAACATCGGGCGCAAGATTTTCAATTACTCAGAAAAGTTTACAACTGAGTGATGAGAGCTAACTCAACTAATTTTTCTCTATCTCATGACTTCTAACTTCCTCAATCTTGGCTTCTAGCTATTGTCACATATGCTCTCATACATGCCCCGACTTTTCTCAAAGTATTTATAGATAATTTGTACAAGATTCTTACTCAAGCAAAGATCTAAGTCACCTATGACTACTAATGTACATATGTGTACACTTCTCTTATGCTCTGAATATGTCTTTCTTCCAAGCTTCAATAGTTGATCCTTCCTTCATTCTTTAGTCTTCAAACATTCAATTGGTGATTGATCTGCACCAACAGCTCCCCCTCAATCATCAATTGAGGTTTTCTCCTTTCTTCTTTATACCTGCCATGTCTTTAAACTTCTGTAGCTTTGGTCCATCCAAGCTCTTTGTAAGCATATCAGCTATCTGATCTTTTGTTGAAGTATGTATGACTTCAATCTCCTTATCCATCATTTTCTCTCTTAGAAAGTGATACTGTATCTCAATATGTTTGGTCCTGGCATGAAAAACAGGATTAGCAGCTAAATACAATGAACTCATGTTATCTCCATATATAATTGGTACCCCATGCATAATGTCAAGACTCTTCATCAAGGTCTTGAGCCAAATCACTTCTTTTGCAGCTTCAACCATGCCTTTATATTCTGCTTCTGTAGAAGATAAAGCAACTGTATGTTGCTTCTTGGAACACCATGAGATAAGTTTATCTCCCACATAACACATATATCCAAATGTTGACCTTCTGTCATCTGGGTTACCTGCCCAATCTGCATCACTATAAATTTTGATATTTGTATCTGAGGTAAACCCATAATACAAACCTTCATTGAGTGTACCCTTAATGTACCTCAACACTCTTTGACCTGCAATCCAATGCTCTTTTCTAGGACAATGCATGAATTGAGACAAAACTCCAACTGCATATGATAAATCAGGTCTAGTTAAAGTAGCATAAATAAGACTACCAACCAAACTCTGATATTGTCTCATGTCCTTGAATTCTTCACCTCCAAACTTACTCAATTTATGATTCACCTCCATTGGTGTAGGTGCTACCCTGCAATCATCCATTTTAAACTTGATTAACAAGTTCTTCAAATACCTTTCTTGGGTCACAAATACTCCATGTTGAGTATATGTAATCTCCATGCCCAAGAAATATGACAAGTCTCCCAAGTCACTTATCTTGAACTCCTTTTCCATTTGCCTCTTGAGCCTTTGTATTCCTTCTTCATCTGTACCTGTAAGGATTATATCATCAACATATATGCACATGTATATGAAACCATTATCACTTGCTTTGACAAGCAAGCTACTATCTGCTTTAGACACCTGAAAACCAAGTTCTTTTAGGAACTTCACAAGTCTATAGTTCCATGCCCTTGGGGCCTGCTTCAAGCCATACAAAGCTCTCTTGAGCTTGCACACATGATCTGGATACCTTTTATCTCTGAGCCCTTGAGGTTGCTCCATGAATACATCATCTGAAATATAACCATTCAAAAAAGCATTCTTCACATCAAGTTGACATAGCTTCCAACCTTTACATGCAGCAATAGCAATAAGTGTCCTTATGGTTGTCATCTTTGCCACAGGACTATAAGTCTCATCATAGTCAACACCATAAGTCTGAGCAAACCCTTTGACAACAAGTCTAGCTTTGTATCTAGACACTCTTCCATCTGCAAATCTCTTGGTCTTGTAGACCCACTTGCATCCAATGATTTTCTGACTATTTGGTTTTGGAACCAAATCCCATGTTTGATTCTCCAATAGTGCATCATATTCCTCCTGCATAGCTTTCTCCCATTTTTCTTTACCTTTTGCCTCTTCATATGTAGAAGGGTCTTCATCTGTATTTACCATATAAGCATAATCTTTTGTGGCTAGAAATGAAGTATCATAACTATACCTTGTAGGTTGCCACCTATTCCTTGTAGACCTCCTAAGCTCTCCACTTCTTGAGGTTTCTGGTTCTTCATGTTCAGGATCAAATCTTGGGGCTTCTTCCACTTCAACCTGCACTTCATTATTCTCTTGCTCATCAAATATCTGAACTTTTGATTTACCTTTTCTTTGACTCACTTCTTCTTCATCACCTGTATTGATATTGATTGTTCCTGCATACCAAGTGCTTTGCTCATCAAATGTAACATCTTTAGAAACCATAAATTGTTTTGTTGATGGACTCCACAATCTATAGCCCATCTTCTTGTCATCATAGCCAATGAAAACATACTTTTCAGCTTTGGGTTCCAATTTGTGTCTTAATTGTGATGGCACATATGCATATGCCACACACCCAAATACTCTGCAATGATCTAAGGTAGGTCTTTTACCCCACCATGCCTCATATGGTGTCATACCCTGCAAGGCTTTACATGGTAACCTATTGACCAAATAAGTGGCTGTATTTACAGCCTCAGCCCACAAATAATTAGGGCAATTTTTCTCCTTCATCATGGATCTTGCAAACTCAACAATTGTTCTATTTCTCCTTTCTGCAACACCATTTTGTTGAGGAGAGTACCTGCAAGTAACTTCCCTTTTTATACCTGCATTCCATAAGTAATCACTGAACTCATTAGAGAAATACTCTCCCCCTCCATCTGACCTTAGTCTTTTCAACTTATGACCTGTAATTCTTTCTGCATATGCATGATAGTGTTTAAATGTATTAAACACTTCTGACTTATCTTTGATCACATAGATAGTGATCCACCTAGTAGCATCATCAACATAAATCACATAATACCTTGATCCATTTATACTGAAATCCTTTGATGGTCCCCACACATCTGTGTGTACCAACTCAGGCTTCTCTGAGTACATAAAACCATGCTTGGAATAGGAATGTTTATGAGCCTTACCTAATTGACATGCCTCACATTTGTATGTCATATGTTGACCTGCAACATTAGGCAATCCAAGCACTGAACCATTGTTAACCATATCTTTAATACCTCTTTCATTGAAATGTCCAAGCCTCTTGTGCCAAAGATCTAACTCAGAGATCTTATGTCCTCCATATGTGAACATAGCATGACCAATATTGCCTTGAATCTTCAATGTAAATAATCTTCCTTCCTTTTTTTCCTGAAACAATCTGTTTATACCCTTGGCTAGGGTCTTCCACATATACTCCATCATTAGTGAATCTTACTTCATATCCCTTTTCAACAATTTGTCCTACACTTATCAAATTTTTAGGGATTGTAGGAACATACAAAACCTTACTCAATAAGGTGCTTCCATCCTTGGCCTTCACTGATCCAATTGACTTCACATTGTGCTTTGTGTTGTCACCTGTTTGAACAACATGATTAAAAACTTTATTCTCCAAATCAGTCATCAAGGATATGTTACCACTCAGGTGATTGCTACACCCTGAGTCAATATAGAAGACTCTCTGATCTTCATTCTGCCTTTCACAAGTTGCATTCATTATCAATGTTGAATCTTCCTTTTGATCTGAAGCATAATTGTAGTAGGTGTTGTTGTATTGTTGACTTTGGAATCCTCTACCTGCATTTCTTCCAAAGTAATTCCTTCCACCTCTACCTCTGTAATTACCTCTTTGATTTCTGCCACCTCTTCCTCTTGAATTATAATTTTGATTGTATCCACTATTATTCTGATTATTATGCCAACAATCATTAGCTAAGTGATTTGTCTTACCACAAATCCAGCAAGCTTTGCCTCCATCTTTGTTATTCCTGCCTCTTCCTCTACCTTTGCCACCTCCTCTTCCTCTTAGGAAGTTGGCTTGAGTAGTTGTTCCTTCATCTTCACCTGCTTGTTGTTTTCCTTTGCTATTCTTCTTCTTGTCCTTTGAGTACATTGCATGACCTGCACTCTTGTCACAATCTCCTTTAACATCCTGCTCAAATGTTAGCATATGACCTAGCAATTGATTTAAATCAGGAGTGAAATGGTCAAGTGATAACTCTGTAGACAAAATAAATGGCTTCCATTTGTCATCACCTCTCAACCCTGTAAGGATTTGCCTTACCAATTTATCCTCCTCAATGTCCTCATCAACAGCTCCTAATGCATCTGCAATGTCTTTCATTCTTGTCACATAGTCTGAAATGGATTGAGAGGCCTTCTTCTTGAAGGTAGTAAACTCTGCCCATAGGGATGCCTTCCTTGACTTTGTAGTGTTCTGGAAATGCTCCTCCAAAGCATTCCATATGTTAGTTGCACTTTCAAGACCTCTAATATGAGGTAACAAGTAATCATTGACTCCCATATAGATAATGCTCCTAGCTTGAGCATCTTTCTTCATCCAACTTTTCAGATCTGCTAACTCTTCCCTAGTTGGAACACTAGGATCTCTGAACTGTGGCTTCTCCTCTTCTCCTGTGATGTAAGCAATTAAATCTTTGCTCATAAGATGAGCTTCCATCCTCATTGACCATGCAGGATAGTTTTCCCTATCCAATTTCTCTATCTGTAGAGAATCTCCCATCTTGTGTCTACCTGTGTATTGAAATCTTCAAGCTTTATGAACAATATATGTACCTTTACTTCGAATTAGACTCCTTTTGCCTTTCTTGATGTCGTATGATCTCCTCCTCTTGCTTTGCCTTCAAACTTTCACCTTTTAGTTCTTCAATTGTTGAATTTCTTGAATCTGCAGCAGTCGGGACCTTCCTTTCCTTGATTTGATATCTCCTGCTCTGATACCACTAATGGAGAGTGTTAATCTCCAAAAGAACAACCTACTCTTGTGATTAGAGCACCTCTATACCAAGAGTAAGTCAAAACCTTCACTAAATTAAAGGTCCAATCTCCAAATTATCAAAATTGAGAAAATCTGTGAAAAAGATAAAACACAGAAAAGTCTGCTGCACTATTTCTCCACATTGACCTATCAAACATGTAAAGTTTTTTATGAAACTTTGTATGAATCATCTCTTAGAGATTGCGCATCTCCTCCAAGTTGAATTACTTCAAAAGCCTTAGTATAACTTGAGAAATTTACTTCACAAGTTACCTATGTTCAAATCTGTACTTCTGAGAAGTCGATTTGACACCCCTAACTTCTTAACTTTGGTTCTCACAATGTCGAACCCGTTTTACAAAATGCTTCTAGCCATAAGTAGCTTATCTTTCAACTTAAAGATTAAGCCCTCACTCATGCAAAACTTTAAACTGTGCTGGGAGAAATGATCAAAACAATAACTTCGAAATCTGCGCATGTTTTAGGAACCTGTGAACACACTTCACATATGAATGTTCCTGCACTTAATTCTCTAAGCCTGATTGCAATTGGAAGCTAAAACTTTTTACAGAGGTCAAGCACCTTCCAACTTAGACTTGTACAAAAGCATTTCATGATTGATCTACTGTAGAAGGAGAACACGCAGAAACATCGGGCGCAAGATTTTCAATTACTCAGAAAAGTTTACAACTGAGTGATGAGAGCTAACTCAACTAATTTTTCTCTATCTCATGACTTCTAACTTCCTCAATCTTGGCTTCTAGCTATTGTCACATATGCTCTCATACATGCCCCGACTTTTCTCAAAGTATTTATAGATAATTTGTACAAGATTCTTACTCAAACAAAGATCTAAGTCACCTATGACTATACTAATGTACATATGTGTACACTTCTCTTATGCTCTGAATATGTCTTTCTTCCAAGCTTCAATAGTTGATCCTTCCTTCATTCTTTAGTCTTCAAACATTCAATTGGTGATTGATCTGCACCAACATGTGTATGTGTATGTGTATGTGTATGTGCATGTGTATGTGTATGTGTATGTGCTTGTGTATGTGTATGTGCTTGTGTATGTGCATGTGTATGTGTATGTGCATGTGTATGTGTATGTGTATGTGCATGTGTATGTGTATGTGTATGTGTATGTGTATGTGTATGTGCATGTGTATGTGTATGTGTATGTGTATGTGTATGTGTATGTGTATGTGTATGTGTATGTGTATGTGCATGTGTATGTGTATGTGTATGTGTATGTGTATGTGTATGTGTATGTGTATGTGTATGTGTATGTGTATGTGTATGTGTATGTGTATGTGTATGTGTATGTGTATGTGTATGTGTATGTGTATGTGTATGTGTATGTGTATGTGTATGTGTATGTGTATGTGTATGTGTATGTGTATGTGTATGTGTATGTGTATGTGTATGTGTATGTGTATGTGTATGTGTATGTGTATGTGTATGTGTATGTGTATGTGTATGTGTATGTGTATGTGTATGTGTATGTGTATGTGTATGTGTATGTGTATGTGTATGTGTATGTGTATGTGTATGTGTATGTGTATGTGTATGTGTATGTGTATGTGTATGTGTATGTGTATGTGTATGTGTATGTGTATGTGTATGTGTATGTGTATGTGTATGTGTATGTGTATGTGTATGTGTATGTGTATGTGTATGTGTATGTGTATGTGTATGTGTATGTGTATGTGTATGTGTATGTGTATGTGTATGTGTATGTGTATGTGTATGTGTATGTGTATGTGTATGTGTATGTGTATGTGTATGTGTATGTGTATGTGTATGTGTATGTGTATGTGTATGTGTATGTGTATGTGTATGTGTATGTGTATGTGTATGTGTATGTGTATGTGTATGTGTATGTGTATGTGTATGTGTATGTGTATGTGTATGTGTATGTGTATGTGTATGTGTATGTGTATGTGTATGTGTATGTGTATGTGTATGTGTATGTGTATGTGTATGTGTATGTGTATGTGTATGTGTATGTGTATGCGTATGCGTATGCGTATGTGTATGTGTATGCGTATGCGTATGCGTATGCGTATGTGTATGTGTATGTGTATGTGTATGTGTATGTGTATGTGTATGTGTATGTGTATGTGTATGTGTATGTGTATGTGTATGTGTATGTGTATGTGTATGTGTATGTGTATGTGTATGTGTATGTGTATGTGTATGTGTATGTGTATGTGTATGTGTATGTGTATGTGTATGTGTATGTGTATGTGTATGTGTATGTGTATGTGTATGTGTATGTGTATGTGTATGTGTATGTGTATGTGTATGTGTATGTGTATGTGTATGTGTATGTGTATGTGTATGTGTATGTGTATGTGTATGTGTATGTGTATGTGTATGTGTATGTGTATGTGTATGTGTATGTGTATGTGTATGTGTATGTGTATGTGTATGTGTATGTGTATGTGTATGTGTATGTGTATGTGTATGTGTATGTGTATGTGTATGTGTATGTGTATGTGTATGTGTATGTGTATGTGCTTGTGTATGTGTATGTGTTATGTGTATGTGTATGTGTATGTGTATGTGTATGTGCTATGTGTATGTGTATGTGTATGTGTATGTATGTGTATGTGTATGTGTATGTGCATGTGTATGTGTATGTGTATGTGTATGTGTATGTGTATGTGTATGTGTATGTGTATGTGTATGTGTATGTGTATGTGTATGTGTATGTGTATGTGTATGTGTATGTGTATGTGTATGTGTATGTGTATGTGTATGTGTATGTGTATGTGTATGTGTATGTGTATGTGTATGTGTATGTGTATGTGTATGTGTATGTGTATGTGTATGTGTATGTGTATGTGTATGTGTATGTGTATGTGTATGTGTATGTGTATGTGTATGTGTATGTGTATGTGTATGTGTATGTGTATGTGTATGTGTATGTGTATGTGTATGTGTATGTGTATGTGTATGTGTATGTGTATTTGTATGTGTATGTGTATGTGTATGTGTATGTGTATGTGTATGTGTTATGTGTATGTGTATGTGTATGTGTATGTGTATGTGTATGTGTATGTGTATGTGTATGTGTATGTGTATGTGTATGTGTATGTGTATGTGTATGTGTATGTGTATGTGTATGTGTATGTGTATGTGTATGTGTATGTGTATGTGTATGTGTATGTGTATGTGTATGTGTATGTGTATGTGTATGTGTAGGTGTGTGTATGTGTATGTGTATGTGTAGGTGTGTGTATGTGTAGGTGTGTGTATGTGTATGTGTATGTGTATGTGTATGTGTATGTGTATGTGTATGTGTATGTGTATGTGTATGTGTATGTGTATGTGTATGTGTATGTGTATGTGTATGTGTATGTGTTGCTCTAGCACGATGGTGAGAACCACGTTAAGAAGCTTCACCTCCTTAATGTCAATCCGTGGAAGAGATAGGAGTGATATGAAGATCGTGAATGTGGGATGAAGTGAGAGTGAAGGTGAGAAGCACAAAGATGCACACACACATACACACACACAATGAAGAGACAAGCAAGACACAATGGAAGGTGAGAAATTAGCTCTATTACTCAAGAATACTCTTACAAGCTCAAACTAGCTCTAAGCTCACACTAGCCAACATGAACCCACTCAAAAATGAGCTCTCTAGCTCTTTTTATAGTTTCTAGACTAGTTTTGACCGGTTTCACATCTAGTGACCGGCCTAGTTAAAAAATAGGTCCTAGAGGCTATTTGGAAGGGTAAACGATGTCTAAAAATAACGAAATTTGGTACGAGCATTCTACCTAAGCTCCTCAAGCTCGAGGACTCCTCGGCTTGCACAAAATGCAGCTATGAATTACAAAATGGGGTTTTGTCTATATTACATATGTTACAAGAGTGATGAAAATCACTGTTGAATGTTTGAAGAGGTAATAAAAACATAATTGTTTGCAAAAATGATCCCACTGGCTCCCTGCTCCGTCTTTACATGCTTCCATGTCGTCTGTGCCTCTGACTGTGCCTCTGACTACTTCCAACACCCCCCTCCTACTCGCTTCTGTCGTCCTCGACAGAACCTTGTTGTGCGGTCTGCCGGATGTAGTTTTGTAGGAGGTCGTGAGCGAGGGTGTGCTCAGATACTCGAATGCCTCGGGCCAGATCAGCCTCGAGCTTCTCCGAGTCGATCGGTTGCGGTTCGTCGGGTGGCGGGAGTTGATAATGCGTGGAATAAACCATTCGCTCATAGGCAAAAAGTTGCAATAAATGTGTGGGCCTGCTGATGAATACCTCGGAATGGTATTCCCAAAACCCGGTGGTGAACATCTCTTCAAAGGTTTGTTTGTAGCATGCCGGGAGGTATTTTATCCTACAGTGCCAGGCATAACACACCCGGAGCGATGGCGTTGTGCTCATGTCATATACTAGATCAAAGTTACCATGCTCAAATCCCGGGGTGTTTACATGCGGTGCCTTGACGCGTCGGAAGACTTTAAATATCATTTGCATCATGTCAAAAATTTTGACAGTCATATGCGCTGCGATATCATCCATATGCTTCAGGCGAGGGAGCCAGTGACGGATTGTAGCCATCATATAGCCAACAGTGGGCAACTCGGTGGGCGGCTTGAAGTAGGGGTAATTCAGCCAATCCTGACACTGCCTATTGTTTTGTACTTTGATAGTGAATGCAGTCCAAGAGCGGCGACGTGGTACTGGTCCCCAGCAAGGATTATACTTTAAATGTAAGGGCGCTTTCACCCATGTGCTCATCATTTCTGGGTACTTCTGGAGGAGGTCTTTGCGCCAGTCAGGTTGATGGATTTCTCCTCTTTGCGCATTTGGTGGCAAGTCCGCCGGCTCGAATTGTGTAGCGTGCGTGGGTTTCATGCCGGCCTCTTTCTCTATAGCTAGCTGATATTCAGCCATTAACATGAAGTATGGCTTATACTGCAGCTCATGCCCAGATATATAGCGTCGGGGGGCCAAATGAGCAAAGAAGGGGGATTGTAAGATTCTCTCTTCAATCATGGCCATGGCATGTAACTGTGCCTCTACTCTGGCCGAATGTGTCGTTCCAAGTTCTTCGATCGTTTTCATCCACGCGGGGGTAGGAAGTTCATAGGTCATCTGGCCTTCGGCCGTGACTTGTCCGCCTGGGATGGGTATTGGCTCGTATGCTTCTTCAAACGTTTCCTCCACCGGAATGGTTATGTTCTCGTCGTCAGCTGGGATCTCCGGTGGGGAATCAGGCCGTGGTGGTGCTTCGTATACATCTATGCGTGATTGGAGAGTGGCTACCTGGGCCCGTAATGCGTTGAGTTCCTCTATGAGTTCAGGAGAGGGGTCCACAGGTTCTGGTACTTCTGCTGTCACTGGTAGTTGTTGTGGTGCCGGATCTCTGAGCTGTAGTAACTTGTGATCTTCTTTTAACTTTTGATGCTCTTCGTTCATTCGATCATAGTCCTCTAGCAGTCGAACGTGGTCATCTAGCAACATCCGCATCGATTCAGATGGGATTGCCTTGAATCTGCTCGGACTTAATGGTTGTTCAGGATGGTCCAATGCCGCTTCCAAATTTTCTCTATTCTGCTCTTGGAGTCGTTGGTTCTCCTCCTTGGCTGCGGCTAGGTGCCTCCTGAGTAGGCCCATATTCCTGGTCAGCGTCGCGTTCCTAATTGTTTGGGCTCGAAGCAGGTTGTCCAGATCAGCAGTGGCTTCTTTTGTCTTCTCTTCACTTTCTAGCTCTAGCTTATGATATGCCTCTCTTAGTTCTTGGTATCGCGTATTTAAAGAGGCATTCTCGATTGATAATGAATTGAGCTGCGACTGCAATTCATTGGTCGTCCTCTGCAGCTGTTGATAATTGTTGCCCAGAGATGCGAACTCATCTCGTACTTGTGACATGCATGTGAACATTTGTTGAAGTGCAGTGTCTATGGTTGGCGATAATAGTAATGGAGTGCTAAGTGAGGATGCAGTGGAAGTAGATGCAGCGGGAATGGGAAATGGGGTTGGGAAGGTGGATGCAGTGGTGATCGTGGAAAATTGTGATGTACCCAAATATGATGGTGTTGTGAGTGGAGTGGGTGCTGGTGCGGTGGGTGGTGAGATGTCCATGTCATTGGACGTGTCAAGTGCGGTGACTGTGAAAAGCGGTGTGTATGTGGGTGGTTGTGTCGGTGTGAAGACGGGATTTACAAATGTAGAGTAATTTACAGGGGGAATGGCTGGAACAGCTTGGTGAAAAGGGGAAATAGGGGTTATGGTGGGTTGGGGAGGTGAAACTGGTGAGAAGGTTAGTGGGGTTAGAAAGGTGAAAGGGTGTCTTAAAGGTGGGGGAAAGGATGGGAAGGATGAAGGGGTGAAGGGGTTAACATGTAGACGAGGTGGGGTGGGTACGGGCATGGTGGCATGAATGGGCGGTGTAAAGGCTGTGGCTATGTTGCCATGGACTGGTGTGGATGTGGGAGGAGCAGGTGGGTGTGCGGGGGATACAGGATGGATTGGTGAAACTTGAGGGGAGAGAGGAGTAGATGGTGTGGATGTTATTTCAAGGATAGTGGTAGTATGTACAACGGTAGTATGTGGTGGGGAGTCGACTAGGATGGCTTCTTCGGTGAAGGATCTTTCCGGACGTAGGCGTGCATCTTGCGCCTGGTGGGATGATTGAGCACCTACCGGAACTCGAATATATTCACCGGGCTTCGATAGCAGGCGAACTCTACGAGGGTCATATTGGGGGAGTGGCTTCCTTTGTAAATACCTCAGTGCTTCGACCAGGCCGATGGATTGGACCAGTTCTCTGAACCCTCTGATGTAGACTTCTTCAAATCCTCCGGAGACTAGTTCTTGTTCGATTAGGGCCTGGCTCTCTTCTTCAGTCAATTTCTTCCGTGCCCAGACTTTCTCCATCGTACGATATAATTTCTTGATTGCCAGCGTGTAAGCTGCTGCTTCGAAAGTCTCCTCTTCGTGCGTGCTGGTGTCACCGTGTGCATCGGTTTGTTGGCCTTGGCCGTCTGTCTGTCCTTGTTCTTGGGAATCATGCGTGCCCTGGCTGGCTTCGTCATCACCTTCGTCATCGTCGGTGGTTGTTCGTTCGTCATCAGAGCTCGACACAACTTGTCCCTGTGGCAGATCCCGCGGTGTGGTAGGGTAACTAGGGCGTTCATATTCTTGGGAGAACATCTGTGCCTCTGAAAACTGGAATTCATTTGAGAATGCATCAGGCATTTCAAAATCGAATGTTGTGTTTATTGGTTCTGCCTCCATGTGTGGTATTGGGAAAGAAAAGGCGTCCGCACCAATAGTGGTGGGAGCTTCTGCTATCGTGGTGGTGGGTTCTGTGGTTGCAGCTGCCTGAGGTGCAGCGATACTAGTAGTGCCCTCCGTTACCACTGGTCTAGATAACCTTATTCGAATGGGTTGTACTGTGGGAGCGGCTTCTGTCGGTGATCGCTCTGGAGAGGGTTGTTGTGATGGTGACTCTGGCACTTGAAGGCAAGGAATAGTGCCTCTCATGCGCTTACCTGCCCATGCTCTGCTGGGCTTCCTGGCCTTCTTCATCGTTCCTTTGAATGCCTTCAGCTCTTCCCCTGTTAATGCACGTTCAATTGGCAAATCATAGGCCAAGCACATATAAACAATTCTTGTGAGCGCACAACATCCATTAAGCACTTTCTTGCGTTCCCATCTGTGTTGTGCCAAATACATTTGATCAATGATCCAGCTTGCCAGATCAACAGTCTGAGGTCCCGTGCACGCTAAGTACAATCCAAACCATATTCTTTTATGGGGCATGGTAAATCTGTCCTGAGTGGGGAATGCAAAATGTTGCATGCATATCCGTAGCGGCTTTGACAGCTCAGGTGTAATTGCTGAGATCTCCTCCCACTTAGTGACATCCCCACGTTTCATAGGGTCTGGAATTAATCTTTCTCGATCTGTGGGCGTGTGGGTGCCATGAATTTTGATGGCAGCTCTGATTAAATCCTTCGAAAGATAAAACCTTTTGTAGGGTGGATCATCCACTAAAGAAGGCAAAATAAAAGTTCCTGGGATATCCTTATTCTCTGAGGCCAGCAAAGTAGTGATTAAATAATAACACCTGTAAAAGTCAGGTTTGGGTAGAGGATCACTGAAATACTCCGTGAAGCCGGCTCTGGCCCAAACGTGAGTTAAATCATGGGTGTTCTGTAGGGCTTCGAACTCTCTGGAGAAGAATTGGTATTTTCCCCAAGTGCGGTCATCAAATGTCAAAGTAGATTCAAATATGAAATCCGCGTCCGCTAAGGGTCCTGCAAGTCCCTGAAACCAGTGAGAGTTACGGTGTATCTTTTCTGTGTAGCCCATAGGTGGGTTGTCGATCGGCATGGGCCCTGGAAATCCTTGGAATTCTGGCGGTGGAGCAGTCGGGTGGGATTCTGCTCGTAACACGTTGAGGGGCACTGCAGCTACACTGGGGCCTGCTCCTGATGGTCCTTCGTCGGTTTGCATGATGACTGGTAGGTCAATGAGAAAGATCTGCTACAAAAGATTAACACATTAGCATGGAAATTAATTATGATCCCATTAAAGTGAGACCGCAATCCCTTTCCATAACTGATGCGTAACCCGCGTAGCCAAGTGCTGTGATGTGATGGATGCAATGCTTTTTGCAGCACTAGTGCAGGTCTCTAGACACCTACACGTTTCAGATTATGCATACATTTCTTGATGAGATGAGATTATGAGTGACGTGTGATGATGGTGGGTGAATTCATACAAGGTTTAAAGGTTAGTGATTTATTACAAGGTTGTATGTTAGTCGGGGGGGTAGTTTTGTCAGACATGGGGTTAGGGGAAGACGATTGGACACGCTTCGGTATCCATTTCCTAAGAGTCTTTGAGTGGGTGGTGGGTTTCTGTTGAGGGGCAAAAGGTAGTATCGGGTGTGGTGGTATTGAGGGATGGAAAGATTTGCGAGGGGTATATATTACATGGCTTAAGGGTTGAGCTACGATACATGGTTTGGGTACCCAAATCTGTGTGGGTGTGGGTCTATGGATAAGGTATTTCTTGGCGATCCAAATTTGTCGAATGCTCGAACCTGTAGAAGAAGGTCGAGGGGATGGTGGATACCGATTCTGTTTCTGTTCTACCTTTTTCTTGTCGATCTCTGCTTGGTTGGAGTTCTTCGGTGCTTTTTGTCCTTTTGGCACCCATATTTGTCTGGTGCCGCTTCCTTTGGGTGGCCTAAACTGCCTTCCTTGTTGTGTCTTCTGATACTGCCGTCGGTCTGGGTTCCTTCGTCGTGGTTGACTCGGTTGTGGTTGAGGTTGAGAGGTCGGATGGACGCTCTGCTTTGGAAAAGAAGGGAGATCCAACACTTGCGTGACCTGCCCATTAGGAAGTGATGCGTTCTTTAACTTTAATCTAGGCCAGTCCGCAACAAGTTTGGAAGGATGAGCACCGCAGGGTATCGTGCTCGTGTGGTCGCTGATGCAACCCACCTGACCGCTGATTGTGTCCATCTGCCCTAGCGGATGGGTAGCTGCCTCTTCTAGTTTGCAGGAAGTCCCAAGGAAGATCTCCTGTCGTCCTTCTGATTGACAACTGTCTTTAGCCAAGCCCGAGTGGGTTGGTGTAGACGTAACGTGACTGGTCTGATTAAAGATCTTCCGGTCTTCCGTCGCATGTATTTCATAGGGTCTAGGGTTACACACCTCAGTCGGAATGCCGTTAGGGAAGTCAAGCGGTATTACTCGCTTCTGTTCTAAGGTTCCAATCTGTAAGGAGCCTTGTCTAAGATTTAGGTCCACTGAGTGATCGTATAGCCAATCTTGGCCAAGGATTAGGGGTTCTATCAGGTCGTCATCATGGCACACTAGTAGCTTCGCCGTCATGGTCA
The DNA here is from genome assembly GCA_020310875.1 of Ceratopteris richardii. Classification (NCBI taxonomy): domain Eukaryota; kingdom Viridiplantae; phylum Streptophyta; class Polypodiopsida; order Polypodiales; family Pteridaceae; genus Ceratopteris; species Ceratopteris richardii. Next base: position 119,870,629 of record CM035421.1, read on the forward strand.
TATTCTTAATGAGGATAGGAAGGTCCACCTCACCCATGCAAGGGGTTTCCATGCCTCCTAGGCCTATGAGGTATGCCTCAATTGGCGGCATTTCTATTCCTGAATCCTTATAGTGGGACCATCTAATCGCACTAGTCGCAGCACCTGAGTCAATTAAAGCCCTGAGTTCTTGGCAAGGATTGCCGTGCTCTAGCCTAACTGTAATGAATGGTCTCCTGTCCACTATGCTAGGATGAGTGGTTGACTTTACTTGACACATGGCCATGGGATATCTGGGTGATGTTTCCAGATGGTTATAATGTTCTCTCCCTAGTCCTTGTCTTCTTAGCTTCATGCGCTTAATGCGTTCTATGGCTTCTGCCTGAGCTTCAGCTCGTATTCTATTTTCTTCCTCCTTACGCTTCTTTGCCAACGTGAGTCGTCTAAGCATATCCTCAGTAAGAGGTTCTTGATATAACTTGACTCTACAGCCACTAATGTAATTAGGCATTATGTCTCCTTCTAAGGTGGCTAACTGTACTGCTCCACTTGTTGAAAGTCTGTTAATGATCATAGGTCCATAACCTCGCTTTTCTAACTTCCGTGCGTGCTGTTTCAGCGTATATACTAGAACTAAATCTCCTTCTTTTAGACCTTTATCTTTCACATGTGCATCAAAATATGCTTTCTGTCGCTTCTTCGCTGCGTATATTCCTGCTGCTGCTTTCAGCCTGGTTTCTCCTAATCGTTCCAAGTCCATTATTCTTGCTGATAATTCATGGCCGGTCCACTGATGTTCTTGTGCAACCTTAAGGGTCGGTATCAAGAAGTCCAATGGAAGCACTGCATTCTGACCAAAAACCATCTGAAAGGGAGTTGCATTGAGTACGGTCTTGTAGGCCACTCGATATGCCCAAACAGCATGGTGTAACTGTTTGTCCCAATCTGAACGTTTGTTGTTCACGAGTTTTGTCAGTACGTTACAAAGTATCTTATTAGTGCTTTCAGCCTGACCATTGGCCTGAGGATGATATGGTGCAGATTTCTTGTGAATCACCATAAAATCCTGCAACAGATATTCAATGACTTGGTTTAGAAAGTGAGTGCCTCGATCGCTCACTAACTCTATAGGCAATCCATATCTTGTAAAGACATTTTCAAATAAGAATTTTGCAGTCGTGTGAGCATCATTTTTTTTTGTGGCTTTTGCCTCTACCCATTTGGTTAGATAATCTGTGGCAACAATAATGTATTCCGCATGTGTACCTTTTGCAGGGGGGTTAATGGGTCCTACAAAGTCTATACCCCACTTTGAAAATGCACGTCCGCCCATCATGGGTTTCAATGGCATTTCATCTCTACGAGTAGGAAACTGAGTTCTTTGGCACACATCACATCTCTTTACATAGGTATGTGCATCCATGTGAAGAGTGGGCCACCATAATCCTGAAAAGAGGATGGCTTTGATTATCCTATCGGGTCCAAAATGACCTCCTGCAACACCTTGGTGTGCAGTCTCTAGTATGCTCAGATAATCGCTCTCATGAACACATTGTCTTAGATATCCATCTCGTCCTCTTTTGTATAGATTATCGCCAATAAGTGAATAGTCTTGAGCTTCCTGCTCTAGACTGCGTTGTCGAGCTAAGGTCATGCCTTGAGGGAATGTGTTCGTCCTCAAGTATGTCACTAAAGGTTCACTCCAGTCTGGTGTGAGAGACACGTGATATAATGTAGCATGCTCTACTGGTGGTCTTTCACAACAAACATGGCATTCTTTGCACAACTTGTAGACATCTGCTTCCATAGAAGGCCAATATACTCCTAGTCTTTGCAGAGTCTGTAGTGTTCGATGTTTTGAATGATGTTGCTTTAGTGCACCTACGTGTGCTAATTGCAACCAATTCGCATGTTCTGATTCATCTACACAACAAGCAAGAATCTTTTGATTATCCTGTTTATATATGCTTCCTGCCATTATTTGGTACCTCTGAGACTTGGTAATCTCTCCTTCTCTGATCTTTATCCTAGGATTCTGGGGTCCATATGTGAGAATGGGGACTATAGGCTTAGCCCATTCTGGTACTATCTCAAGGTTAAACAAGTATGCATCTGGTAATTCATCCGCTACTCCTTGAGGAGCTTCTCCTGAGGTTAATCTTGAAAGGTGGTCAGCTCTAAGATGTGTCTTTCCTTTCCTGACTACTACTTCAAAATCATACTCCATGAGTAATAGAAACCAACGTATCAGTCGTCCTGTGTTGCATGGTTTGTTGACTAAGTATAATAGGGCTTGATGATCTGTAAAGAACTTGAATTTGTTGGCCAACAAGTAGTGCCTAAACTTCTTTACTGCGTAGATCATCCCTAATCCTTCTCGTTCCGTCGTGGTGTAATTTCTTTCTGTTGCGTTCAATTGTCTGCTAGCATAAGCTATGGGGAGATCTATGTTACCTTCATTCGTGGGTTGTGCTAACACACATCCGATGGCGTAATTGGATGCATCCACATGTACATGGAATGGCTTACTCCAATCTGGGGTAGTCAATATAGGTGCTGAGCACAAGCGTCGTTTAAGTTCATTGAATGAATTTTCACATTCATCTGTCCATTCAAAATTGGTTAAAAGAGAGTACAAAGGCTTGGCTATGATTGCATACATGTGTATGAATCTCCTATAATAACCGCAATGGCCCATAAATGCCTGTACCTCTTTCACATTAGTTGGTCTAGGTAAATCTGCAATTACCTTCACCTTTTCTTCATCCGTAGAGATTCCATTTTTCGACACAATATGTCCTAGAATTTTGCCTTGTTTGACCATGAAAACGCACTTTTCTGGGTTCAAAAAAACCTGATATTCTCGACATTTGTCAAATATTTGCCTTAACTCTGGGATATGTGTCTGTCTTACATTTGAATGAGCACATAAGTCATCGACATAAACTTCCAAGCTCTTGCGTAAGAATTCCTTGAAAACATGACACATGAGTCGCAGGAAAGTGGCGGGTGCATTTGTTAAGCCAAATGGCATCACACGAAATGCAAATATGCCCCATTCAGTGGCAAAAGCCGTCTTGTGTTGATCTTCTGGAGCAATGGCTACTTGATTATAGCCTGAGAATCCATCAAGAAAGCTATAAACTTCCTTGCCCGCAACTCTTTCCAATAGGTGTTCTGTGATAGGAAGAGGATAACTATCTCTAATCGTGGCGGCATTAACTTTTTTAAGGTTAATACACACACGCAATTTTCCATTCTTCTTGGGCACAACCACAATGGGGGATACCCATTCGGTATGCTCAATTTCGTAAATGAATCCTGCTTCTATCAAGCGATCTATCTCCTCTTTAATCTTCGCAGCGTAGTTATCATTATACGTGTAAGGTTTCTGTTTTGTCGGTTTTGCATCTGGAGTCATAGGGATTCTATGAGAACATATATCTGGATCTACTCCTTTCAAATCTTTGTAACTCCAAGCAAAAACATCTCTATATTCGCGCAATAGGGCAATTATCTCTTCTTCTTCTTCAGTCGTCAAATCATGCCCTATATATGTGCATTTTTCTTCTTCTCCTTCTATGGCAACTATTATTTTTTTGGTTTTCTCTTGGTTATCATATACTTGTCCGTCATTCGCCTTTCTATTGGGCATTCGTACCATGATTCTTCTATCTTCGATTTCATATTTCTTGAAGTTCTCGGGTACTTCAAATAAAGATTCTTCTTTTTCTGTCATGGTGTCTTTCTTCTTTCTTTTTTTGCCCTCATTCTTAGTAGTAACTTCCGTGGCTAACCTCACCTCGTTCGTAATGTCCTCGTGTCTCTGAGTGTGAGTCTCTACTTCGTAGAAATATTCTTCCTCTGATGCAAAGGGCGGGTCCATGATAATTGATTCTAAATCAAAATCGCTTGCATCCTCAAATGCATCAGTGTTCGGTTCACACTCTTCTAAAATTGCATCGCACATGATTGGCTCTATCGTAAAAACTGAAATGTCATAGCCATCCTCGTCACAGTGGGGTGTCCATTGTTCTTCATTGATGGCTACGTCCATGGTTGCTAGTATTTCCGCCCAACCATGGGGTTCAAACTCTTCGTTTGGGAATACTACAGGTGCATATGCTGGATCTTGAAGGGTTCGTGGATGTTGTTCTGCACCTAAGGTCCTTGCTTCTAATCGTTCTTCCTCTTGTTTGGCTACTTTACACATCCATAGATGGGTATCCTCATGCAACCAAGAAGGATCTGATTCTAATGAGTGCACGGATTCCGTCTCTACTGGTGCTTTATGGATGGTATTCCATTGTATTGGGGGTACATCTCTATGTGAATAGTCTTTAAGATCGACTTTGGTAGTCACTCCTAAATGTTGCAAGTACAAAGAATTAGTTCCCCAATCCTGTACAATTTGCAACTGACGCATGAATGGTCGCCCCAATATCATCTCATAAGCACGATTTTTCGCAAAGTCACAAATGGCGAAAGTATGCTCAAATTCCACACCACAAGTGGTGAGAGATATGCCTTCTAGTAAGCCTAATGGTTTTTCTATGTGTCCATCAGCCATTTGTAGTTTCATCCTGGTGGGTCTTAATGCTGGCTTACCCCAACATTTCCACAAAGCGGTGGTAGCGATGGCTACTCCTGCTCCTGAATCTAAGATGGCTTTTGTGGTGTAGCCCTGATGGGTTATTGGAAGATATGTGTTACCTTCCTCTCCTTCGCTTACGTCTCCAATCTTTTCCACGGGTATCTCTGGTACCTTCTTATGTGATCCTATTTGAGAGGGTGTGGTCGCTAGCTCAGGGAATTGATTTGCTACGTGCTTCCACAATTCTGGTTTTACCTTTAACAATTCCTCCAGAGTGAGATTACACTGTACTTTCGTGTTCTTGATCACTTCCGTGTTCCTAGGGATCACTGATTCTTCATTCCTCACTATTATCGTGGGTGCTCTCATACTAATAGACTTTGCTTCCCAAGGTCCTGTGAACTGAGGTAATTCTTGTAGAGAATTAGATTCAAATCCTGTGGGTTCACTCAGTTGTTCTTCCTCTACATCATCGTAAATAGAGGGGATGTCTTGGGGAAATTGTTCCTGCAAATCGTCTATTTCTTGAATAGGAGGATGGGTTCCTTGTTCTTTTCTCCATTTCTCTTCTTGTATTTCTCTCAAAAATTCATGTGAGTACCTATGTATGGAAGATAGGTTATCTTGGCTTTCTGTATTAGGTACTTGAGACAGGGATGGTGCATTCCTTTCCTGTGTCTCTGTGACAATAGGGTTCCTATGCCTATCCTTTTTCTCTTTGCTTTCTATCAAGTGTTCTAGCCTCTCCATTAGCCCTTGAAAGTGTAGTTCCGGTTTTGCCATGTTATTCCAATTAAGATATCTAGAGGCTTCGAACAAAGCTTGTGCTAGTTCTACCATCTTCATGCAAAGTTTAGTTCTCTCAATTTCTAGATCAGCTCGAGGGTAGTTTTTACTCATTTCCGTTACTTGAGGTCCCTCTTTTATTCTAGCCTGATATGCACGAAACATCATGTCTAGATCTTCGGGTATGGGTTCCGCTAAAATTGATCCTGATTTTTGAGCTGGGTCTTCTTGATTCAATTCTTGTGAAGTCAATTCTTGTATTTTGGCTCTCGACTCTTTTAGACTTCCTTCCAACTCCGTTATCTTTTTACTCCACTTTCTCTTTATTCTTTCTCTAGAATCTTTCCAAGATTTTGTCTTTTTACTGCTAGATTCTGCAATTTCACTAGTTCCGGCTACTTTCTCATGATTAAGCTGTTGGTTTTGTAGGAGCGCCTGGGCTCTGGTTATAGCTTGGATAGGCACGTATGTAGGGTTGGATCCATCTGCGTTGTTTACAATACCTATCACATTGATCGGTGTTACGTTCGAAGCATTAATAGGGTTCTTAGGACAATCTTTAATTATATGCTCTTTGCCACAATCGGCACAAAAGCCTTGTATGTTATAGTACTGTGATTGCCTTGCTATTGGGGGATGTGGACAATCCTTAATGAAGTGATCTCCTTGGCACCTAAAGCATGGTCCTCTAGGGCCCTGTGGTCTCTGTTGTCTCAATTGGGGCTGTGGGTTTGGGTTTGCGTACATCACATTAGCATAGTCTGGCTCCCAACTAGGTTCCATTGGTGGACTATCATAATGATATGTCTCCACATGTTCTGGTGACTCCGTGTAATAAGCGGGTGGACTAGTTACATGAGTAGAGTCAAAACTGTTTGAGTTCGGGTCACTTTCTGTGATCAAGGGTGAAGAAGGCACTAAGGCCCTACTTAGGTTCTCTTCTGCAGCAGCGTATTTGACTGAGATGACATTCGCTGGCGGGGGTGGCTGCTGAGCTAAGACGGGTTGAGGTCTCTATTGAGCCTGGTATGGGTAGTTCTGGGGAGGCCTATAGTAATAAGGCTGAGCATTGTATTGGCCTTGATACCTACCTGGCTGCTGGTATGTTTGCGGGTAGTTCTGTCTCACGGTTTGTTTGTTGTATGGGCAGTCCTGAGCCGTATGATTCGTGTATCTTCTCTCAATTGTACAATATTGGCCACTAGGGTTGGCTTGAGGTTGAGGTGCATTGGGGCACACGTTTGCCAAATGATTTCCACCACAAGTGTAACAACGTACATTCGTTGGTAGCTTGGGCACCTGTTTACTAGAAACTCCTAGTTTTTGGGCCACTTTTTCTGCTAGGTCCTCTATCGAATTAGACAATTTTGTGGATGCTAGAGAAGAACAATCTGAGTCTTTATAGACCTTTGAGAGTTCTAATTCATCTCCTAGGTTATCCTCAATGTCTATACATATTCTTACACACTCCTCTAGCGTTCTGGGTTCTTTTAGGTACACATAGGAGCGTAGTTTAGCACTCAACAAGCCATCTAGGAACAGTGATACTTGTTTGGCTTGTGAGGGTAGCTCTTGCATTGGACATCGTTCGACATATTGTCTGAACCTACGTCCTGCCAGTCTAACTGTTTCCTGAGGGGTCTGTTTAAAGCTATGAATCAACGAAGACGTGTCGTGTCTAATCCCACTTTTAGAGAATTCAGTGATGAATGACTCTAAAAAGTGATGGATGTCTCTAAATTGCCTTTGTTGCAATGGTTGGAACCAAGTTAAAGCGATATTCTTTAACGTTAGCCCAAATGCATTGTATTGCGTGAACATGTCCTCGACTTGTTCTGCTCTTAGTACTTGCTTGAATTCTACGACATGGTCATAGGGATCTCCTGTCCCATCAAAGTAATTCTTCATGGATTTCACTAATTGACTGGGTCTCAATACTCTTGCGTGTTCACGCGGCCTAGGTAGAGGAAAATCATCTCTTTGTCTATCCGCTCTATTAGTGTTCATGGTTGTTCTATCTCTCCCTATGGGGTGATTAAAGCTTACTTCCGGTCTCTCTTTATTTCCTTCTCTTTGATGTCCATGGGCTGAGGATGTTCCTGCCCCTTGTTGACTTGTATTCATGTTCGTTCTAGATGGAGGGAATATCAATTCACCTCTCCATGTGTAAGTGTTTTTAGCGCGGTCAGGCACCACAAAGACTCTTTCTGAAGTCTCATCCAGGTATACAACCTTTCCAGGTGTATCTGGGTCCTTGAATTCATAAATTGTAATGATGCCTATCTCACCAGGGTGTTCCTTTCTGTACCTCCAAAAGGCTTCATCTGTCTCTTTATTTACAAACAACTCGGTGCTCCTGTTATCTTGAGGGATCCACTCTGGGATGAGTACTCTTATTAATACGGATTTCCCTCTAGGTGTTCTAGGTTCTTCTAACGGTTCTTTTCCTTGAAATTTCGCTTCCGTCTCTAATTGAATTGTGCCAAACTCATTAGTATCGTTTGGCTGCGCACTTAGAACGTACATGGTTCCTTCTTTGTCTATGTAAGCGTCTCTCTCAAATTTCACCACTGGTCTTTCCAATCCAATGGGTTGGTCAGGGTTGTGCAGTTGCACCACTTGCCTTTGCAAACCATCCTCATAGATGCGAGCACCTTGTCGGTTGGTTCGGAGAAACTCTAGTTGCGTTCTATAGGGTCCTTCTGGTTTTTCTAGGTATGCTACATGAGACCCTCCTTCTGGTCTGTCTGCGCTAAATGCCATTTCTGATTCGCTAGTCTCTGAGCTCTCGTAGGGGTAATTACTATTCAATTGCTGAGCCCACGATCGAGCAGTAGTTCTTACACTAGCCTCTGATGATCTAAGGCTTCGTCGGTCTGACTTACCTATGTATCTCCCTGATCTAAGGTTCATTAATTTTCTTCCTTGCACACTCAGTCACACACTTAGATCGTCACTGGTTCTTTGTTATTACTTTCTTACTTCTTTTTAATTTTCTTTGGATTCTTGTCTTAATATATGCGTCAGGAATTCGACTTTCCGTTATAGGTTTGAGTTCTCGTTCCGTCATACTTACGTTCTTTCCTTTAGGTTTTCGTCACACACACCTTTACTTGTAGTCTTATACTTAAAAGAATTAAGTATCTTGAACTTGAGGCGTTCCTATCGACTTAAATCCACAACACTACCGTTTAGCCTACGCTAAGAATTGACTGAGGGGGTTGAGTAATCTTCCAACCTCGAGTCGGCTTTTCTGGTTGCTCTGATGCCCTGTTGCCCAAGAAGCCGCGCTTCCCAAGCTTTACTGTCTTCACTGCCTTGCTTGCTTGCCTTCGATTGCCTTTGCTAGACCTGGAAAATTCCAATATTAGACCAATTCACAGGATGGTCAAACACTTGAGTATAAACACCTTTTAGTCCCTTCCCTTTGCCCAAATTTTCAATGTGTGCCCCCTGGCTTCCTAGTCCCAAACTAGGTGAACCTCAAAATAGCTTATCCAAAAATAGATGTATTCTTTATGAAAAAAATAGTTGAGGTCACGTAGTACTCGTCACGAGCTTTCTAACGAGCTATTAAGCTCAAAAAACGGACTTCGGATGAAAAAGTTATGAGCGTTCAGGCCTTGGGGGGTAAAAACTGACAATCAAGTTTTCCTTCAAATATGAGCTAAGGGGTCTCCTATGAGTCTAATGGTCCAAAAATTTCTCAAAAATACTCCCAAAATTGGTAAAAAATGGAACCCTAAATTTGCGATGGGGGTGCACAATCGCGATGGTCTGGGACCGTCGCGATGGCGTGGAATTTGGACAGTCGCGATGGTGCGAAAAGGTGGACCGTCGCGATGGCCCGAAGTGAACGATCGCGATGGCGTGAGGTCGAACCGTCGCGATGGTCCAAGCGAACCGTCGCGATGGCGTGGAAATGGACCGTCGCGATGGCCCGAAAAATGAACCGTCGTGATGGCGTGATCAGGCGGACAATCCCGATGGCGCGGTCAACGGTCAAAGGTGGACAATCACGATGGTCCGAAGTGAACCGTCGCGATGGTCACAAGTGCGATGGCGTGAGCCAATCGCGATGGTCCGATTTTGGGCTGTCGCGATGGTCCGAAAAACGAACCGTCGCGATGGTCTATCTTGACACGTGGCACCGTCGTGGCGATGGCGTGAGCCAATCGCGATGGTCCGGGGTCAGCTGAACAATCGCGATGGTCCAAGTGGACCGTCGCGATGGCTCAAGTGAACCGTCGCGATGGTCCGGCCGAGCCGTCGCGATGGCGTGAGCCTATCGCGATGGTGCGACACAATCGTGATGGTCTGAGCCAATCGCGATGGTCCACCAAACTGATGATTTTTGAGATGCGCCTGTGGATTCGTGCAAGCGCAAGGGTCGCCTACCTCGTGGTGTGGTCGCCTACCAAAAATTCCGAAGGTTGCAGACCATCGCGATGGTCCGCCACACTCGGCAGATCTTTGACAGAGAGTGAAATTCTACCTTTTCCAAGCTTTCCTGATGCACTGGAGCTCTGTACCTGCAAGAAAACTCAAGAAAACACAAGCACACACAAGCACAAAAGTTCTCTCTCGCTCTCTCGCATGCACAAATGAGGGGAAATGAGGTGAATGGGTGGATATGGTGAATTTTCTGATTTTTTTGGAAATGAAGATGATGATGCGATGATGAAGATGGAGTATGGGGAAGGTGAAAAACACTAAAAACTAAGTAAAAACAACAACAAAAACTGAAATTTTTACCTTCCAACGCCACTTCTTGCTATACTCTTACCATCACACATTCGTCCTAGACTCGATCCCCGGCAACGGCGCCAAATTTGGTGTTGCTCTAGCACAATGGTGAGAACCACGTTAAGAAGCTTCACCTCCTTAATGTCAATCCGTGGAAGAGATAGGAGTGATATGAAGATCGTGAATGTGGGATGAAGTGAGAGTGAAGGTGAGAAGCACAAAGATGCACACACACATACACACACACAATGAAGAGACAAGCAAGACACAATGGAAGGTGAGAAATTAGCTCTATTACTCAAGAATACTCTTACAAGCTCAAACTAGCTCTAAGCTCACACTAGCCAACATGAACCCACTCAAAAATGAGCTCTCTAGCTCTTTTTATAGTTTCTAGACTAGTTTTGACCGGTTTCACATCTAGTGACCGGCCTAGTTAAAAAATAGGTCCTAGAGGCTATTTGGAAGGGTAAACGATGTCTAAAAATAACGAAATTTGGTACGAGCATTCTACCTAAGCTCCTCAAGCTCGAGGACTCCTCGGCTTGCACAAAATGGAGCTATGAATTACAAAATGGGGTTTTGTCTATATTACATATGTTACAAGAGTGATGAAAATCACTGTTGAATGTTTGAAGAGGTAATGAAAACATAATTGTTTGAAAAAATGATCCCACTGGCTCCCTGCTCCGTCTTTACATGCTTCCATGTCGTCTCTGCCTCTGACTGTGCCTCTGACTGCTTCCAACAGTATGTGTATGTGTATGTGTATGTGTATGTGTATGTGTATGTGTATGTGTATGTGTATGTGTATGTGTATGTGTATGTGTATGTGTATGTGTATGTGTATGTGTATGTGTATGTGTATGTGTATGTGTATGTGTATGTGTATGTGTATGTGTATGTGTATGTGTATGTGTATGGTATGTGTATGTGTATGGTATGTGTATGTGTATGTGTATGTGTATGTGTATGTGTATGTGTATGTGTATGTGTATGTGTATGTGTATGTGTATGTGTATGTGTATGTGTATGTGTATGTGTATGTGTATGTGTATGTGTATGTGTATGTGTATGTGTATGTGTATGTGTATGTGTATGTGTATGTGTATGTGTATGTGTATGTGTATGTGTATGTGTATGTGTATGTGTATGTGTATGTGTATGTGTATGTGTATGTGTATGTGTATGTGTATGTGTATGTGTATGGTATGTGTATGTGTATGTGTATGTGTATGTGTATGTGTATGTGTATGTGTATGTGTATGTGTATGTGTAT